>ML776931.1:546200-563953 GCA_009831015.1 Picea engelmannii
GCGTGACGGGGCTTGTTCTCATTGGCGGTTCTCTACTCCTGTTGATATTTGTTCCTAATGGCCATTCGCTGACCCCGTAGGGATTCATCCCCACTGGTTGCTCACTAGCTTGTCGGGGTCCAGCGGTGGCAGAGTCGAATGTCTGGACATTACTGTAGCATTGAAGCGCGAAGTACAAAAGACGGTTCATTCAAATTGAACCGTGAACCTAACCCATGATCACATGGGGACAGAGATGGAGAGAGAAAGACCCAGCTTACGTTGGGCCTCCATGGGTTTTAGGGGTTCGAGTCCGACAGAGGACCGAAAAAAATTTGATTTCGGTAGCGGGTGTATTACATCAAAATATATTACACATATCTACCATACAAAGCTGAAGAAACTGACAGAATAACCTATTGGGACAATACCCACAAGGGAAGGAAAGTTTCCTCAGAGGATCATTCAAGCCATGTTTTATGAGGTGATATGGTCTAGGGATGTCCAGTCACAGTAAGACCAAGGGCATGTGTTTTTTGTGGGTGCCTTTGTAGGAGGTGAGCTGTACCCGTCATGGATGCATTTTTTCCAAGCCCTTTATTGCCTTTATTTTTCTTTTATTTCTTTTCTTTCTTTTTTACTTCAAGGTCTGACCAGAGGACACTGCCTTGACGTGGTGACCAGAGCTGACAGTGTTACCCACTGGTATCTTCGCAGAGATGATAAGGCCGAGTCGTGATGAGACCCCCTTTCCCTTGGCCATGCAACCAAAGGTCACTGCCCTGGCGTGGTGACCAGATAATGGCAATGTCATACTATTGGATACCTATGAACATAATGGGTTGGCTCGTGATGAGACCTCCCATCCTCTTGGTTAGGTCTTGTTTTTATCATTTTTCTTAGGGTCCCTTTAGTTTCTTATCGAGAGGCCTTTTATTGCCTTCTCGGGGATTGCCTGGGTGAAAAGCATCTCTAAGTTTCATTTCTTATGGCTTTTATCTTTTACCAGCTGCTTTTACCCCCTGGGCCTTTAGCCCCTTCTTCCCACAAGACAAAGTGTAACCCCAAAGGTCATCCTAATGGAAGGACTAGGGGAATGGGATGGATGTGCGGGAGATAAGATGTAAAATGATAAAATGGTGGGAGTGGATGATGGCTCTGCAAATCCCCCTTGGTGGCTAACCAAAACCATGAATATCATCTTGCTAGGTCACCCCATCAATCACCCCAACAATGGGCAAGTGGATTAGTGTAAGATCCAAGCAATCATCAGAAATGAAAGGAACCTAATGCATATATAAGAAGGTTGTAATGATCAAACATGACACATACCATGATACCTTGGAACAATTACCTCATGGAGCAAGAGTCCTCTCTGATGCAAGTCTAAGCCGGTGGTGATGGAAGTTGTTGCTGCTAACAGGACAAGTCTGGAAAAGAAAAAGAAGGATGGGCCCTCTAGGGCCATGCTCAGGTCAATCCTACTCTGGGTACTTCATGTCTAAGACCTGTGGGCCTCGAGACATGATCTCCTAGTTATCCCTAGATATCGAGGATAACAGGTCCATCCATCCGTTTGTGGATGATAACTCGTACTAAAATTCAAAGTAGTATTTATGCCTACAAAAATTTCATTCCAAAAAGTAGATGTGAATTTTATGTCTCTATCTGAAATCACCATTTTAGGAATACCATGCAGTCTAAAAATTTCTTTCATGAATATTTCAGCAATGTTTATAGATTTAAAGGTAGACTTTACAGGAACAAAGTGTGTAGACTTACTGAGTTTGTCGATTACAACCATAATAGAATCATTATGTTTATGAGTTTTAGGCAAACCTCTTATAAAGTCCAGTGATATAGTATTCCATTTCCATTCTAGTACTGGTAATGGCTGTAATAGGCCGATTGGATGCTAGTGCTCGGCCTTAACCTGTTGACAATATTGGCACCTAACCAAGTACTCTTTTGTTTCGCCCTTCATATTAGGCTAGCAAAATAGTTTTTTGAGTGTTGTTATTGTTTTCTGGTAACCTGGATGGCCAGAATATGGTTTCTTATGCACCTTGTCTAAAACAGTTAATTTTAACTTTGTTGAGTCTGGTATGTAAAGTCTATTTTTAAATCGTAATAGTCCCTTCTTGTTGATACTTAGATCTAGCTTATTTGAGTTTGCGATACTATTTTGAAATTCTGCCATCACCTTAGTGTAATTTCCATCGTTAATACTTGTCATCCTTATTCTTTGTTCCAGATCACTTTCTGCCCTGCTAATATTTATCTCAAATAACCCATAGACTCTTTTGGTTAGAGAGTCTGCTACTTTATTTTCCTTACCCTTGATATGTGTGACCTCGAAGTCGAATTCGCTCAGGAAGGCTAGCCACCTGACTTGTCTTGCATTAAGGTCTAGTTGGTTAAACATATATTTCACCCCACTATTACCCATCAATAGTAGGAATTTTCTGCCCATTATATAGTGTCACCACATTTTTAAGGCATGTATTACTATTGCCAATTCTAAGTCATGAGTGACATAATTTCGCTAGTGCTCTTTCAATTTTCGGGACTTGTAACAAATCACATGCCCTTCCTGAGTTAGAACACCACCTAGTCCCTCTTTACTTGCATAAACACATACTGTGAAGTCTTTACCTAGGTATGCTACCTTCAAAATGAGCGTCGATGTCAATAATTAATTCATCTTGTTAAAACTGTCTTGACACTTTTGCGACCAGTTAAACTTGGTCCCTTTCTTTTGAAATGACGTGATATGGTAGGATATCTTTGAAAACCTTTCTATAAATCTGCGATAATATCCGGTGATTCCCATGAATGACCAGATATATGCCACATCCTTAGGTACTGACCATTCCATAATGGATTTTATCTTTTCTAGGTCTACGACAATACCTTCCGAGGAAATGTCATGTCCTAAATATTGTATTTATTTTTGATAAAAGTCACATTTATCGAATTTTGCGTATAGTTTGTGTTTCTTTAATGTTTGCAGAACTATTCTTAAGTGTTCATCAAGTTCCTCCTCCATTTTAGAATAGACTAGAATATCGTCGATAAATACCACTATGAACTTGTCTAAGTACTGATGGAAAATGTTTTTCATCAAGAACATAAATGTGGCTGGTGCGTTAGTGAGTCCAAAAGGTATGACTACAAACTCATAGTTTCTGTATCTTGTTCGAAAATCTATTTTGTTTATGTCCTCGTCCTTTATCCTAACTTGATGATAACCGGATCGTAAATCCATATTTGAAAAGATCTTGGCCCCACCAACTTGATCGAACAGATCATATATCCTTGATAAGGGGTTTTTGTTATTAATGGTCATTTTGTTCAGTTTTCTATAATCGATACATAGTCTTAGAGTATCGTCTTTCTTTTTCACAAAGAAGACTAGTGTTCCCCATGGAGAGACACTCGGTCTGATATACTCTTTGTTCAACAATTATTGTTATTATATTTTTAATTCTGTCAGTTCTGGTAGACTCATTTGGTAGGGTGCTTTTGAGATAGGGGCTGATTCGGGTAGTAAGTCTATGGAGAAATCTATTTCCCTTCTAGGAGGTAATTGTGGTATCTCATCCACAAATATGTCTCTGAATTCTCATAGGACAACAAAGTCTTCTAACTTGGGATTATCTTCTTTTTCTAATAGATTTGTCACTTGGATGGCGTAAACTTGACATCCCTTTCTAATACATTTATTGAGTTGCATTGTTGAAACTTGTCTGAATGATACAGGTTTTGGTATGCCTTGGACTATTCTAACAGTGCCAAAATTATCTTTATAGCTAAGTATATTTGTATAAAAATCTATTACTTCTTTGTGTTGTTCTAACCAATCCATCCCAATAATAATATCATAAGATTCTAGTGGTAGGATGTTCAGATTGGTCCTTTTATTTTGACCATCTAAGCTGAACTCAAGATCAGAAATAAAGTCAACTACTTTCCTTTTAGTACCTGTTGCTAGTTGTACAAGCCATGATTTTGCGCGCTTTAGTTTCTTAAGTTTATTCAACTCTACTACATCAGGAGTAATATAACTTAACATAGCTCCAACGTCAATTAAAAAAGAAATTCGAATGTCATTGATTTTACCTTCGATTTCTACTACCGAGGATTGGTGGTCAACTTGTTGACCATCTATGGTTGCATTTATCCAATGCAGACTTCTGGCCATGTCTCCCACTATCGAGGCTTCCTACAAATTGTTAACAACAATTTTGTTTTCTGCAATTAAATGTGGGCATTTCCTCCTTAGATGCAGCTCTCCACACTCCCAACACTTTAATGGCTCGCGAGAGTTGTCCCCAAACTTCTTCGTTCCAAGGTTTACTGGTTTACCACTACCTTGCGTATTATGGTGATTAGAGTGAAAATTCTTCCTTGGGAAAATTTTTGTTTCATTTCGATAAGGAGTTGACTGGTATCCCTTCTTCCACTGGTTCATTCAATATTGCTTCTTATCCTTCCAGGTCTTGGGAAACTCTACCCACTTTTTATACTGGTCATATAACATTCGTTCTTTCCTGAATACCTCAATCAAGGATTTGGGGCTGTCAAACTTAATTCTGTCCCGGTAGGCCTATGGTAAACAACTTAAGAATCGCTTGATTTTTGCCTTATCCTCTCGGATGTATAGTACGAACCTTAGTAGTTCCATAAATTTCTTTATAATGTACTCCATCTTCATCTGTCCAAGTCTTAACTCGTAAAATTCTTTCGTCTTCCTTTCATAATAGCTTTTAGAAAGGTATTTTTTCTTGAAATACTTCTTAAAGTCAGACCATTCCAATAGTTTCTCCTTTAGGTCCTTGGCCAATTTCAGGTCCTACCACCAAATGCTGGCCTTCCCCTTCATATTGTAGATGGCCATTATGACCTTCATGTTGTTGGAATAGTTGTAGATTTGGAAGTATTTTTTGATGGCCACAACAACCATGCCTCAACTTCTTCTCCTGTCGTGGATTCTCCATCAAAGGTAGCTGGTTTAATCTTTTTAAATTCTCCTTCAAGGTGGTCTACTTGTTTTATTTTTTTGTCTGGTATAGTTTTGTTCTTAGTTGAAGGTGTCACTTCAGATGAACTGCCTCTTTTTCTATTTCCGGTCCAAAATTCTTGGACAACCTTTTGCTGACTTCTTCATCATGGTTATCATATTTTGTGATTTTCTTAGTTACTATACTATGCAACAGAACTTCATTTATTTCTTGTTGTTCCTACTGTGCTTTCTTCAGTTTTTCATTTTCGACCTTGAAAACCTGCAGTTCAACAATAAGATTCCTCATTGTCTCCAACACCTTTGTGGGTGATGTTATCACCCCATAAATTATGGGAATCATCTGATGACTTGGATATTATCTGTCTCTAGTATTTTTGTTGACAAATGATTTTTCATTCTGCAAATAATTTGAGAAAAAGAAAAGAAAAAAGAAAAAAGAAAAAAGAAAAAGAAAAAGAAAAAAGAAAAGAAAAAAGAAAAAAGAAAAGAAAAAAGGAAAAAGGAAAAAGAAAATAAAAGAGGGCATAAAAGAATTGAAACAAAAGCCCCATGCAATAATAGTAACTTGGCCATACCTTTCAAGCATAGCTAAGTTCTTTTTAAATTTAATGATTGATAGGTTAGTGAATAAATCTGACCAGACTGTCTAATCCTGGTCAGATAGCCCTTAGGTAGAGTAATTTCTTAACCCAATAGTTTAATCTGGGTTAATTGTCCTAGGAAGATAGGTTAGCATGTAGGTTAGTTGCTTCATTTTCTTCACTACCAATGAAACCAGATTGATGAAAATGCTACACCATGTCTCAATTGCCTAAGAATAGTTTAGACAAAGTCCCTTGGTGGTGTCTATGTGAAAAGTTTGGGAAAAACTCGTAAAATGCACTTATCCTAAGTTTTCTCAATACATATTTCTCCGCTCCTGGTTTATGCTCCATGCACTTTTCAACGATCCAGATCATGGCACCCAGATCTATGGCACACAGAGTATTATGGACCCCCCCGACCGTTCTACTTTTAACCGAGGGGGGGGGGGGTGTCCGGAATCAGTAATAACATTGGTGCACATCTGGACAGCCCAGGGAAGGGCGCTTAAATCAACAATTCACAATGGATTATGAACTCCCCCATCCGGTCTACCATTAATGGAAGGGGGGGGGTCCGGAATGAATATTAAAGAGCATGCTAAGATCTATGTCCTGGAAACCGGTGCACAGATCAACGGTCTAAAAACATTTTCGGACCCCCCTTGATGTTCTGGTTTTAACCAAAGGGGGGGGTCCAGAATTGTTACTTTTCTCTGGCGGGCCCCTTATCATACGTGGAATTATTCTATTGGTCTATAATTTCTATCCCCATCTTCCATCTGACAGCCCTTGTCACTCATGGACATCATCTCCCACTTGTTCCACTTGCTCCCGAGTGTGTCTCATAACATAACTGCTGTCAGTCCCGGCTATCAGTACCTAACCCTTTTCACTCATGAACAACCCCTTATTGCGACTTTACCTCCAATCACCAGCCTCCATGTCACCAGTCTGTATGTTTTGGCCATCGTCACCTACCACCTCACCCCAAGTGGCCCGTTGTCCATTTATTACAGGATAACATACCCGTTATCCTGTTGACCTGTCTCCCGCGTCCAACCGACCCCAGTTTTGAATAAAACTACCGTTATTCCCCTTTCATTCGTTATTCGTCCATCACGCCAGAAAACTTACCTCTTATTCCTCCATTGCTTTCCCGTCGCCTTCATCCACAACCAGTCGACCCCACTAACATAGTTTTTATTGCAGGTACTGTTGCAAAGATGGCGCCAAAGCCAAGACCAATGGAAGGAGAAGAAAATCCTTTTCTTCCTCCTCCTGTCGACCTGGAAAAAATACCTTTGGTCGATAAAGGAAGATTGATTGCAGATACCATTTGCAACTTCGATTTTTCAGACCTCCAGTCATGGCTCCGGGAGGTGTTCCTAGACCAGAGCAATGAAATTGGACTCTGGGTGTCCAATTTGCCCCTGTATATTTTTCCCTAGATACACCACTTTCCCGAATTTGCCCTCAACTGCCAAGCTCATTATATTCTTGACTAGAGGGCCATCATCTCTTCATCTGGAGATGTCCTCTTCTTCATCACTCCCAAAGACATTGACCAAATGATGCAAATTCCTCGTGCTGATTATGTTTCTCCTTTCAACCTATAAATCCTTACAGAGATATATCAAAAGATGACCTTTCCCCAGAGAGCTCAAATTTTCGAGTTGTTCCTTCCCACCTCCACTCAATTCCCTTCCACCAATCCACCTTAATCGTCATCCATGTTCTCCACCAAGGGAAACCACATCATTTCCTCCCTTTGCAATCTGTTAGGATACTATTCCGACCAGTGGGTAGATGATCCCATTCTGGGTTTTCTATCCATTTTCTCCACTGATGAAAAACCCACCACACAGTTCGATTTCAGTACCTTCTTGGCCAACAATATTCACGAATAGTTCGCGGATTTTGTTAAGGAAGGCATGTTAAGATATTCTTCTATATTGGCCTACATGTTTGTGTTCTATCAAGCAGATAATTTCAGTTTTTCTATGCAGAAAATGGATGCAGATGGAAGGCCTCAGCCAGTCACAACGTGGACATCTCTGTTGAAGAACAATTCCATAGAGTATAGCTTCAAGGAATTTATTGATCTTTTCTACCACCCTGTGGTAAGCATGTTGAGTGGCAGGCCCGAGCCACGAATAAATCACGAGGTCCAGAGAATCCTACATCTCTCGGACAACTCAAAGACATGGGACTGGTACCTGTATCAAAACCACACCGAGATCAGAGTTTTCGGGTGCGAATTGGCACCCTACAAGATGCCAAATTATGTGTCAGTAAGAATCTTTGCGTTAGAGTATATTAGGCAGATCATGAATTCAGATGACATTCATTTTGTTTCCCCGAAGAAAAAGAAGCAATTGAGAATTAAGGGGTAGATTAGCTCTTTCATTTGCAATAGTCGAGGCGTCAGGGCAGAAGCTGACAAAATGTTGAAAGAAATGAAATTCTTTATGAGTTTCCCATGGCACTATGATCCATGAGGAATCATTTCTGAAATGCGGGTAAAAGGAAAAAACATCTCGTACGTTCATGAGTCCAAGGCCGAAATTAAAAAATTTGCCAACCACACTGTGTCGGTGCCTGACACCTTGGTTGAAATGGAACAACAGGTTGAAGTGGAACAATAGGTTCCCTTGACAACTATGCAACCAACTACCATGCCACAGGTCCCTAAGGAAAAAAGGCCTCGACAAGAGTCATCTCTGCCTGTAACAGAGGTATCATCAAAAGAGTTCCAGATGCACACCAAGAGGCCAAAGACAGTTTCAACGCCTGACACGACAGTAGAACAAGAAGCCCCGCCTACCACAGTAATCAAGCCGGCCACTCCACCTTTTGGTTCGAGCCTTTATCGGGGAATCACCCCAATAGTACCGAAGAAATCCACAGACTCTCCCTTGAACAATCAGCCAGGCAAGGCTCGGCCAAAATTGAGCATCTTCAAGAAGTACGAGCTGATCAAGAAGAAGAATCAAACCCTTATCAGTAGTACTTATGCTCATTTTCAGAAACAAACATCGACTGCGTAGCATAGACTGTTGTCCGCATTCGACACAGAAAAGGGTAGGATGCACATGGCCTTCCTCCAAGAACAGGTTCCGGATCCCAAGGTGATCTCGAACTATAAGAGGGCCACTTTCGAATTCCAGGCAAAGGACGTGCACCCAGCAGATCATATGGATCTGCACAAACAGACAGGTGAGATGGTATTCCATACATTGGCACATGCTTCTTCTTCAGCAGCTAAATTTTAGGTGTCACTCAATAATGCTCAAACGCAGATCAAGATGGAAAAAATATCGTCCTTTGCAAAGGACAACAGAATTAAGACTTTGGAGGAGCTGGTCCTCAAGATCGGCTATGATCCTGCGGACGTCAAAGCTGCAGAAGAGATGATAAAGAAGAAAAATGCAGACATCGCCTCCTTGAGGAAACAACTGAAACTTCTACCTGCAGAAGACTCACAGGCGAAGGAGATAGTAGAGAAAGAAGGCGAGAAGGACGAAATGCTTAAGCTACTCATGGAGCAGAACGCCCAGCTTAAAGAAATGGAAGCAGAGATGGAGAAACTGCTAAAGGAGAAAGATCAGATGAAGTCTATGGAATCCATTCCATTGATGGCTATCCCAATCTCAGGGACAAGCACAACAACAATAACAACAATCCCATCAGCATCACCAGTGACACTACAGGAAGGGGCAGCCGATCTTGCCAAATCCATGGAGAAAATGAACCTGCAAGAGACAAAAATCAGCAGGCTGAAGAAGAAAGTTGAGAGCCTCCAGGAACTCAAAACTTCTTTCCAAACCAACCTATCCAAAGAAAAGAAGGTAACTAAGCAGCTCAGGAAGGAACTATAGCAGGTCCAAAAGGAAACAGTGGCAGGGAAGACTTTAGCTGAGGTCAAAGAGAATGTATGGACAAAAATCACGAAGTCCATAAATGAGATTTGGCCCATGATCCAAATCATGTTTGAGCAGAACGAGTTGATCTAGAGGAGTAAACAAGATATTGAGAAGATCAGAGTAGAATTGGGAGATATACCAACTCAGGCAAATGACATCATCAAATTCCTCAATTCCAAGACCAGAGAAGAACTAGAAGAGCTGAAGATAGAAGACATGACAAAAACCATCATTGAGGTCAAAAGAGTTTTGACCAAGAGAATTCTAATGCTTCAGCTGGAAGAAAAGTTGCAGGTCATGGATCAGGGGGTACAGAGATTCTTCGGCAACATCGAAGCTCTCCATAAGAAGGGTCTCCCCGATCTGAAGGTTATTAATGATAAACTGATGACACTCCCAGATTATAAAAAGAGACTGTCTGAAGTGTCTAAGGACAGTTCAAAGTTTGCTGGCATACAAGGAAGTATCACCAGCAAATCATTCCTGAATTCTCTTGAGTTGGACATCAGTATCCAACATGAGATTTGATACATTTTCCTCACTAAGCCCACATTCACTAAAATGGACGAAGTGTATCAGAGATTTCTCAAAGTCACTATGCCTAGTCACCTCAGATGGGAGGAAATCTGCGATCTGCTTGACTAGCAGATGAGCTGTACAGGTCCAGTCACCTGTCTAGTCAGAAGAGGTTGCGCAGGAACCTCGCCAACGGCCTACCCTAGAAATTCCGCATGCAGTTGTACTAAGTCATCAAGCAGTTTTGATTAGTTAAATTAGTTAGACTAAAAATAGAGTGAGCACGTCTTGATCAATTATGACAGGAACATTTGTAATTTGAATTATAAATACTTCACCTTTCAAAGTATTGAGGTTTGTTGATCTTTACACCCTGACACTATCAGACTATAACATTTTTTAAGAGATCTTGCATTAATAAAAAGGAGGCACTTTTACAAGATTCTTGTGTGTATTCACTGGTGATGTTTATTCTCTACGTTTAATGTATTCTTGCTTTGTGATCATATTGTTTTCTGAAACTAATCTTTAAGAAGTAACGTATGTTGCAGGATTTATCTTGGATACCCTGTTTTCAAGTTTAAAAGATTTTAATGTTCATCTTCTGATGTTTTCAATTAAGAAATTATTAACTACTTCTTAGTTGAATGTATCTTTCTCATCTTTTCTTATGTCCATCATTTAAGCTATTAAAGATCCAGTGAGTATATTATCTCTCCCTGTGGAAGTATCCCTTTACGTTTTTGGTTTGTATCTCATGTTTATTATAACACAAACCCCATAGCCCAATGGAGGTGTAGACTGTCTCAACCAATTCAAAAACACTTTTACAACAAAACCTACCTATTTCTTTACCTAGCCTAACATCTAAAGTTAAAAACAAAGATAAATCATATAGAGAGATCCCTCTCTGAAGCTGGGAGGGCTAGATTCCCATCTTTAAAAGTGGTTGGATAAAGTTACCTTTGTAGATTTCTTCTATTTCAACCTCTAGGAAATTTACCAAGTGCTAACATAATGGCGACTCCACTGGGGACGAACTAAAAACTGCTAATTTCACATTTTCTTTCCCCGAAAAAGAACGTTGATTTTGAGAAGAAAGTAATGTTTAGAGGTTGATCAAACTTTGTACATATTATTTTCAGACTCACAAAATTAAAAAAAAATACATATATAAAAACCAAAAAGAGTTCTGGCTCCCAAGAAAGTTCACACTCGATCTCATCCAGACCCAGAACCCATGACAGTGATAGATAACCTCGAACATTTTCTCAGGCGAAGGACCTCGACTGTCAGTTCAGTGAGTTATACTCCCCTGCATAAGTCTCCTTCCTTTTCAGGAAAACCAGTTACCTCTCAAAACCTTGACCTTGATACCTTTCCACAGATAAGTCTAGTTAGAACACGGTCTGATAGTTTTGTATCTGGACTCATTTTTGACCCAACTATGTTGCAACCCCGAACCCTCGAAGTTTTGTCTCCCACGACTAAACTACAAATCATTACCTCTGTACCATCCAGTCCCTCCTCATCCTCGTCTTCAGTCGCTACCTCTCCAACCATCCAGGTTGTCGTTCCACCTCCTCCACCCATCATGGAAGCTCGATATGCTCCTTTGGTGTTGGCTGCACCGCTACATGCCATGCCCCAAGACTACCAAACAAGACTTCCACAGTTCGATGCAACTGAACCGTTAAACGCCCAACAACATGTGGACAAAATGAATGATTACTTTGACTTGCAAGAATTTGATGAGGCTGACGTCCAAATGCGATTGTTTTCCCAAAGTCTGACGGGAGACGTTAAGAAATGGTTCAAAGATTTACCTGCTGCCTCAGTTCCCGACCTTGTTGCGTTCCAAAGAAGTTTTCTTGACAGATGGGAGGTAAATAAAAACCCTCTCCAAATACTGTCAGAATACAAGAATATAAAAAGAAATCAAGGTGAGACGGTACAAGATTATTGGACCCGTTTTAACAACCTGTACAATGAAATCCCAACTGAAATCAAACCTCCACAGGGTTTGGCATTGATTAAATTCCCTGATGGATTTGATGATGACATGTATTACCAATTAAGAGAAAGAAATTTTTCCACCCTAAAGGACATGCAAAAAAGTGCTATTAGTGTGGAGGCCAATCTGTTGGCGAAAAGGGTCCGTCAGAGGTCAGAAAGGAGAGTCACAATCAAAGAAGAACCTTCCACGTTGACTACAGATTCCAAGATGGATTCTTTGGCCAGAACAGTAGAATTAATGCTGGAAAGAATGAATTTGACATACAGAAATCCTATGAGGGACAACACACCTTCTCCTTATTTTCGAAACCCCAATTTTAGGAGAAATCCTCCTCAGATCAGACAGAGAGATCCTAGGGATCAAAGAGAGAAGAGGGGCCCAGATCAGCAGATTAGACCTCCCCTGCAAGAAAATTATGCTAATGAAGGGGGAGAAGTGATTGAGGAAATGGATGACACTCACATCAACCTTATGGGCATTCATGACAACGAGGCCATTTTCCTTACTCAAGAAGAGAAGGAACTCTTTCTGCTAAATCAAACAAAGGTAAGTGAAGAAGTCGAAGATACAGAACAAAAGGCCTTTGAAAATGCTATTCTAGAGGTACACCGGCAGTACAATCTACGGTGTAATAAGAAGACAGAAGGGAGTTCTCCAAAGAAGACGACTAAAACAAAAAAGGTTGTCAAAACCAAAAAGACCTCTGAGTCATCTTCTGAAAAGACTCATGAGAAAATTACTGCTGAGACGAATTCTGAGAAGACTATTGTAGAAAATATACCTAAGAAGAGCAATGTCAAAGCTCTAGTGAAGAAAAACATCACCATTTTGAAAAGGCCATCATAGCTTGATGCTTCACATATTAATCCACCGAGTACTTATGAGCCGAAGAACATGGCGGACAAATCAGAACTGATGAGCCAAGGCAGAGCTCTTACACCCTTTAGCCTTGAAGGGGAATTGGCAAAAATAAAAATTCCTATCCCACTTACAGAGTTGACGAACAGAAACGGGTATCGCTCACAGGTAATTAAAGCACTGGCCATTGAACCGGACATAGGCACGAAGGCTTTAACCATCGGATTGGCAAGTCATTCTGACATTGTGAACCTCACTGATGATCAACCTGAGCTTCTTTTCGGACCTGAAGTAGATGGTCGAGATGATACCGGTGATGTCGCTCCATTTTACATCAATCTAAACATACACGAATTGATATTGCATAACGCTATGCTAGATTAAGGTGCCTCCCACAATCTGATGCCTAAAGTAGTAATGGAAAAACTGGGATTGGAGGTCACCAGACCATACAAGTATTTGCACTCATTCAACTCTAGCAAAGTCAAATGTATTGGTTTGATTAAGGACTTGTGCATCACCTTGGTTCATATTCCTTCGAAAATCATGGTAATGGATGTGGTGGTTGCAGACATCCCTCTGAATTATGGAATGTTGTTGTCCCGATATTGGGGGGATAAGTTGAAAGGAACCCTGCAGCTGGATATGTCTTACGCCACTATCCCAGTGTTTGGGAAACATAGGAGGTTATATAGAGAAACACTGATGAAGTACATGGTTAGTAGCCAAGAAAAACCGCACAATTACCCCCTTTACTCTGCACATTCTGATTTATATTTGTTCATCTTGTACAATGATGGTGATATAGAAGAGAAAGATACTCAGCTGATGGAAAAACTATCTGGTCAAGATGAAGGCCCAGAAAGCGTTGAGGTAGAAAAAATGAAGAACGTGATAACTGAAGAGTTACCCGCTGATTTCTGGAGTATGGATTTTGATGGAGCTGTGAGTAAAGAAGGAGCAGGAGATGGAGTCTGGCTGCATATTCATCGAAACAGGTATTCAGAAAATCATTCCTACAAATTAAATTTCCTGTGCACTAACAATGTTGCCGAGTATGAAGCTTTAATGCTCGGTCTGAAGTTGTTGAAAAAAGTTGGTGCTAAGCAGATAATGGTAAGGGGTGACTTTGAATTAATAATCAAGCAAATTAAAGGTGAGTATGCTGCGAAACTCCTGCGCCTTAGAGCCTACAGGAATGTTGTTCTTGATGCTTTGAAGTGTTTTAATGAGGTTGACTTGCAGGTAATGCCGAGGGGACAGAATATTCTGGCCGATGGATTGGCTACGTCAGCAGCCTCCTGTAAGATTCCTTTCTGCCCAAACTCACCCATATACTTTTGAGGTGAAATGCATACCGACATTTCCCAATAATATCAGGTACTGGAAAGTGTTTCGAAATGATGATCAGATAGAGGACTTTCTGCAATGAAAAAACAATTTTGAATGTACTAATATAGATTTAGAAAATGAAGATGAAAATGTAAATAGTTTGGATTTTGAAATTGATAGTGTAAATACCATAGAGTTAGAACAATTAGGTGATGACGAATTGGACGCTGATGTTTTACAGTTGAAAAGCAATGTTTTTCCTAGAGGTCTGGTTCCCTTAGAAGACTTATTTGATAGTAACGATGTAGCTAAGAAACCAAAAATAGAAGCTCATGGACAAGAGGTAGAGGACTGTAATATAGGGACTGAAGAGAAGCCTAGGATGGTCAAATTGTCCAAATCATTACCCCCAGAACAAAATCTTAAATACATTGAGTTGTTCAAAGAATATTCAGATGTTTTTTCCTAGGGCTATGAAGATTTGAAAGCCTATGACACCAACATCATACAACACAGGATTCCAATAAAGGAAGACCAAAAATTCTTTAGGCATAAACTTAGGAGGATAAATCCCAAGTTGCTCCTCCTGATAGAAAAAGAAATCAAGAAAATGTACGATGCTAAGATCATAGTCCCGCTGCGTTTTTCTAAGTGGGTCTCTAATTTAGTCCCTACATGTAAGAAAACAGGGGAAATCAGACTCTGCATAGATTTCTGAAATATGAACAAAGTATCCCTGAAAGATAATTACCCATTACCGAAAATGGACCACCTCCCACAAAAGGTGGTTGGGTCTAGTCGGATATCTCTGATGGATGGTTTCTCGGGCTACAACCAAGTCTTAGGTCACCCGGATGATCAAGATAAAATCGCTTTTACCACACCATTGGGAACTTTCATGTATGTGAAGATGCCTTTTGGTCTGATTAATGCAGGAGCCGCGTTTCAGAGGGAAATGGATATCGCTTTCATGGAAGAATCGGGTAAGTTTATTGTCGTTTATTTAGATGATGTGACTGTGTTTTCCAAATCTGACGATGAACACCTGTGGCACCTTAGATGAGTTTTCGAGAAATGTAGAAGGTTTGGGATTTCTTTAAATCCTAAGAAGTGTCTTTTTGGGTTAGAAGAAGGAAAACTGCTGGGACACATCATCTCTAAAGATGGAATCAGAGTAGACCCTAGCAGAATCGAGGCCATACTAAAGTTAGAACACCCAAGAAACCTCAAAGAACTACAGTCTTTTATCAGGCAAATTAACTTTCTACGAAGATTCATTCCCAATCTAGACGAACTCCTCTGAAACATTACAAACATGCTTAAAAAGGACGTAAAAGTAAAATGGGACTCTGATTCCAGACAATCCTTCGAACAAGTCAAACGAGCACTCACAGAAGCCCCAGTTTTGATCAGTCCCGATTTCACTAAAGATTTCTATCTTTTTTCTTTCGCCTCTGAACATACTATAGCAGTGGTATTACTACATAAGAACAGTGAAGGGTATGAACAATGCATAGATTTCTTCAGCAAAGCATTAAGAGATGTTTCCCTGAACTACAATATCATGGAGAAGCAAGCTTTTTCTTTGGTAAAATCCATAAAAGACTTCAGGGTCTACATTCTCCATTCCCACACCATAGCTTATGTTCCGAACGTGTTAGTAAAAGATATCTTGACACAGGATAACCCTGATGGAAGAAGGGGAAAATGGATTGTTGTCATTTTAGAATACGATATAGAGATTAAGCCCACAAAACTAATCAAAGGCCAAGGCCTTGCTAAATTAATGGCTGAATCTAACTTCCAGGCTCCTGACATTAATTTTCTAGATGTGGCAGATGAACAGGGCGAGATGGCGACTCCAAACGTTAGAGAGGTATTTCTCAACTCTCCATGGTATGCAGACCTTATATTCATTTTACAAAATTTACAAGCTCCCCCTAGTTTAACTAAGACTAAAGCTAGATTTTTAAAGTTGAAAGCTTTGAAATTCTGTATTCTAGAAGGAAATTTGTATTGGAAAGACCCTGCAGGCATTCTTTTAAATTGTTTACTAAAAGATGAAGCTGATAAAGTGTTGCAAGAGTTTCATGCAGGAGAATGTGGTGGCCATTTGAACTGGAAGGTTACAACCAACAAAATACTCAGAGCTGGATTTTACTGGCCCACCCTGTTCACATATGTGCATCAGAAGGTAACAACATGTCACCAGTGTCAACTGTTTGAAGGCAAGAGGAAACTCCTTCCTCTACCTTTGAAACCTATCTCAGTTGAAGCCCCTTTCCAACAATGGGGGATTTATTTCATTGGAGAAATACACCCACCCTCTTCGGGCCAACACAGGTGGATTCTTACTGCCACCGATTATTTTACCAAATGGATCGAGGCAGTACCAAGTAGAAAATCCACTAACTCTATTATTATCAAATTTCTTGAAAATAATATTCTGTCTCATTTTGGTTGTCCTAGAAAGATTATAACTGACAATGCAGTTGCCTTTCGGTCGAAGAAACTGATAGATTTCTGCAACCGGTACTACATTGGTTTGGGGCATTCCACAACCTACTACCCTCAGGGGAATGGGTTGGCAGAATCTTCAAACAAAACTTTAGTAAATATCATCAAGAAAACATTGCAGGAAAATAAAAAATCATGGCACGATAAGTTGGTGTTTTCTTTATGGGCAGATAGACTGACCACCAAAAGGTCATTTGGCATGTCACCATACTAGCTGGTCTATGGTATAGAGGCAATTTTCCCCACTTCTCTAGGATTCCCTATCATGAAATTACTTCAAGAGGTGCAAGCTGAGATAAATGACTCACAGAGAAGAATCAACCAGATGATCCATTTGCAACAGACTAGAGAAGAAGTTTTCAACAAAACACAGGTCATCCAAGAAAACATCAAGAAGATCTTTGACAAACAAACCAAGGAGGATGATTTTGAGCTGGGAGATCTGGTGTTGAGATGGGATGCCAGGAATGAGGACAAGGGAAAGCACGAGTAATTTGACAATCTGTGGACAGGGCCATACATGATCCAAGCTTTCAGAGGAAACAATGCTTTTTTGCTAAACAATGTTGATGGGTCAGATCTGCCAGGAGCACCTGTAGATGGAAGAATGTTGAAACATTATGTACCGCCTCAATAGAATATTTGAGCTCACTCTCCATTATACATACCAATTTAAGTCTCATTTTTCACTTGCATTTTCTGAGTGAGGAACAATAGTCAGTTGGTTGAATCCCGAAGAGAAGGCCCTAAGCTGTTGACCATTTTTTTTCCAAGTTTTGAGAATAAGACCAATGAAAGCTACTAGGCAGATATGTTCAGAATCACAAGAACCAGGATTCTTGGCAATTAACAGGGCAAGTACCATCCCCAGGTGGAGCCGCTGTTATCACCCCATAAATTATGGGAATCATCTTATGACTTGGATATTATCTGTCTCTAGTATTTTTGTTGACAAATGATTTTTCATTCTGCAAATAATTTGAGAAAAAGAAAAGTAAAAA
>ML776931.1:564102-578283 GCA_009831015.1 Picea engelmannii
AACAGTTTAATCTGGGTTAATTGTCCTAGGAAGATAGGTTAGCATGTAGGTTAGTTGCTTCATTTGCTTCACTACCAATGAAACCAGATTGATGAAAATGCTACACCATGTCTCAATTGCCTAAGAATAGTTTAGACGAAGTCTCTTGGTGGTGTCTATGTGAAAAGTTTGGGAAAAACCTGTAAAATGCACTTATCCTAAGTTTTCTCAACACATATTTCTCCACTCCTATTTTATGATCCATGCACTTTTCAACGATCCATATCGTGGCACCTAGATCTACGGTGTACAGAGTATTCCAGACCCCCCTGACCATTCTTCTTTTAACCCGGGGAGGGGGTCCGGAATCGGTAATAACATTGGCGCACATCTGGACAGCCCAGGGAAGGGCTCTTAAATCAACGGTTCACAATGGCTTCCAGACCCCCCCGTACGTTCTGTCTTTAATGGAAGGGGGGGGTCCGAAATGAGTATTAAAGAGCACACTAAGATCTGCGGCTTGGAAACGGGCGCGCAGATCAACGGTCTAAAAATTTTTTTGGACCCCCCCTGATGTTCTGCTTTTAACCATAGGGGGGGGTCCCGAATTGTTACTTTTCTTTGGCGGGCCCCTTGTCATACGTGGCGTTATTCTATTGGTCCAGAAGTCCTATCCCCATATTCCATCTGATATCCCTAGTCACTCATGGATGTCATCTCCCACTTGTTCCACTTGCTCCCGAGTGTGTCTCATCACATAACTGCTGTTAGTCCTGGCTGTCAGTACCTAACCCTTTTCACTCATGAACAACCCCTTATTGCGAATTTACCTCCAATCACCAGCCTCCACGTCACCTGTCTGTATGTTTTGGCCACCGTCACCTGCCACCTCACCCCAAGTGGCTCATTGTCCATTTATTACAGGATAACATACCTATTATCCTGCTGACCTATCTCCTGCGTCCAATCGACCCCAGTTTTGAATAAAACTACCGTTATTCCCCTTTCATTCGTTATTCGTCCATCGCACTAGAAAACTTACCTCTTATTCCTCCATTACTTTCCCGTCGCCTTCATCCACATCTAGTCGACCCACTAACATATTTTTTATTGCAGGTACTGTTGTAGAGATGGCGCCAAAGACAAGACCAATGGAAGGAGAAGAAAATCCTTTTCTTGCTCCTCCTGTCGACCTGGAAAAAATCCCGTTGGTCGATAAAGACAGATTGATCGTGGAAACCATTTACGAATTTGATTTTTTAGAGCTCTAGTCATGGCTCCGGGAGGTGTTCCTGGACTAGAGCGATGAAATTGGACTCTGGGAGTCCAATTTGCCCCTGTATATTTTTCCCTAGATACACCACTTTCCCGAATTCACCCTCAAATGCCAAGCTCATTATATTCCTGACCAGAGGGCCATCGTCTCTTCATCTGGAGATGTCCTCTTCTTCATCCCTCCCGAAGACATTGACCAAATGATGCAAATTCCTTGTGCTGATTCTGTTTCTCCTTTCAACCTAGAAATCCTTACAGAGTTGTATCAAAAGATGACCTTTCCCCAGAGAGATCAAATTTTCGAGCTGTTCCTTCCCACCTTCGCTCAATTCCCTTCCACCAATCCACCTTACCCATCATCCATGTTCTCCACCAAGGGAAACCAGATCATTTCCTCCCTTTGCGCTCTGTTAGGATACTATTCCGACCAGTGGGTAGATGAGCCCATTCTGGGTTTTCTATCCATTTTCTCCACTGATGAAAAACCCACCACACAGTTCGATTTCAGTACCTTCTTGGCCAAAAATATTCACAAAAAGTTCATGAATTTTGGCATGGAATGCATGTTTAGATATTCTTCTATATTGGCCTACATGTGTGTGTTCTATCAAGTAGAGAAGTTCAGTTTTTCTATGCAGAAAATGGACGCAGATGGAAGGCCTCAGCCAGTCACAGCGTGGACATCTCTGTTGAAGCAGAATTCCACAGAGTATAGCTTCAAGGCATTTATTGATCTTTTCTACCAGCCTGTGGTAAGCATGTTGAGTGGAAGGCCCAAGCCAAGAATAAACGACGAGGTCCAGAGAATCATACATCTCTCAGACAATTAAAAGACAGGGGACTGGTACCTGTATCAAAACCACACCGAGATCAGAGTTTTCGGGTGTGATTTGGCACCCTACAAGCTTCCAACTTATGTCCCGGTAAGAATCTTTGTGTTATAGTATATTAGGCAGATCATGAATTCAGATGACATTCATTTTGTTTCCTTGAAGAAAAAGAAGCAATTGAGAATCAAGGGGCAGACTGGCTCTTTCATCTGCAATAGTTGAGGCACCGGGGAAGAAGCTGACAAAATGTTGAAAGAAATGAAATTCTTTACGAGTTTCCCATGGAACTATGATCCATGCGGGATCATTTCAGAAATGCTGGTAAAAAACAAAAACATCCAGTACGTTCATGAGTCCAAGCCCGAAATTGAAAAATTCGCCAACCAGACTGTGTGGATGCCTGACACCTTGGTTGAAATGGAACAACAGGTTGAAGTGGAACAACAGGTTCCCTTGACAACTGTACAACCAACTACCACGCCATAGGTTCCTAAGGAAAAAATGCCTCGACAAGAGTCATCTCCGCCTGTAATGGAGGTATCATCAGAAGAGTTCCAGATGCACACCAAGAGGCCAAAGACAGTTTCAACGCCTGGCACGATAGTAGAACAAGAAGCCCCGCCTACCATAGTAACTACCACAGTAATGAAGCTAGTCATTCCACCTTTTGGTTCGAGCCTTTATCAGGGCATCACCCCAATAGTACCGAAGAATTCCACAGACTCTCCCCTGAACAATCATCCAGGCAAGACTGGGCCCAAATTGAGCATCTTCGAGAAGTATGAGCTGATCAAGAAGAAGAATCAAACCCTTACCAGTAGTACTTATGCTCAGTTTCAGAAACAAACATTGATTGCACAACATAGACTGCTGTCTGCATTCGACACATAAAAGGGTAGGATGCACATGGACTTCCTCCAAGCATAGGTTCCGGATCCGAAGGTGATATTGGACTATAAGAGGGCCACTTTCGAATTCCAGGGAAAGGACGTGCACCCAGCAGATCAAATGGATCTGCACAAACAGACAGGTGAGATGGTATTCCATACATTGGCACATGCTTTTGCTTCAGCAGCTAAATTTTAGGTGTCGCTCAATAATTCTCAAACGCAGCTCAAGATGGAAAAAATATCGTCCTTTGCAAAGGACAACAAAATTAAGACTTTGGAGGAGCCGGTCCTCAAGATCGGCTATGATCCTGCAAATGTCAAAGCTGCAGAAGAGATGATAAAGAATAAAGATTTAGACATCGCCTCCTTGAGGAAACAGCTGAAACTTCCACCTACAAAAGACTCAAAGGCGAAGGAGATAACAGAGAAAGAAGGCGAGAAGGAAGAAATGCTTAAGCTGCTCATGGAGCAGAACACCCAGCTTAAAGAAATGGAAGCAGAGATGGAGAAACTGCTAAAGGAGAAAGAGCAGATGAATTCTATGGAATCCATTCCATTGACGGCTATCCCAATCTCAGGGACAAGCACAACAACAGTAACAACAATCCCATTAGCATCACCAGTGACATTATAGGAAGGGACAACCGATCTTGCCAAATCCATGGAGAAAATGAATCTGTAAGAGACAGAAATCAACAGGCTGAAGAAGGAAGTTGAGAGCCTCTAGGAACTCAAAACTTCTTTCCAAACCAGCCTATCCAAAGAAAAGAAGGTAACTGAGAAGCTCAAGAAGGAACTACAATAGCACCAAAAGGAAACAGTGGCAGGGAAGACTTTAGCTGAGGTCAAAGAGAATGTATGGACATAAATCACCAAGTCCATAAATGAGATATGGCCCATGATCCAAATCATGTTTGAGAAGAATGAGTTGGTCTAGAGGAGTAAACAAGCTATTGAGAAGATCAGAGTATAATTGGGAGATAGACCAACTCAGGCAAATGACATCATCAAATTCCTCAATTCCAAGACCAGAGAAGAGCTAGAAGAGATGAAGATAGAAGACAGGACAGAAACCATCATTGAGGTCAAAAGAGTTTTGACCAAGAGAAGTCTAATGCTTCATCTGGAAGGAAAGGTGTAGGTCATGGATCAGGGGGTACAAATATTCTTCAGCAAGATCGAAGCTCTCCATAAGAAGGGTCTCCCCGGTCTGAAGGTTATTAATGATAAACTAATGACACTCCCAGATTATAAAAAGAGACTGTCTGAAGTGTCTAAGGACAGTTCAAAGTTTGCTGGCATACAAGGAAGTATCATTGGAAAAACATTCCTGGATGCTCTTCAGTTGGAAATCAATATCCAACACGAGATTCGATACATTTTCCTCACTAAGCCCACATTCGCTAAATATACGGAAATGGATGAAGTGTATTGGAGATTGCTCAAAGTCACTATGCCTAGTCATCTCAGATGGGAGGAACTCTGTGATCTGCTCGACTAGCAAATGAGCTGTATAGGTCTAGTCACTTGTCCAGTCAGAAGAGGCTGCACAGGAACCTCGCCAACGGCCTACCACAGAGATTCCGCATGCAGTTGTACTAAGTCATCAAGCAGTTTTGATTAGTTAAATTAGTTAGACTAAAAATAGAGTGAGCACGTCCTGATCAGTTATGATAGGAACGTTTGTAATTTGAATTATAAATACTTCACCTTTCGAAGTATTGGGGGTTGTTTATCTTTACACCCTGATGCTATCAGACTGTAACATTTTTGAAGATATCTTCCATTAATAAAAAGGCGACACTTTTACAGGATTCTTGCGTGTATTCATTAGTGATGTTTATTCTCTGCGTTTAATGTATTCTTTCTTTGTGATCATATTGTTTTCTAAAACTAATCTTTAAGAAGTAATGTATGTTGCAGGATTTATCTTGGATACCCTGTTTCCGACTTTAAAAGATTTTAATGTTCATCTTCTGATGTTTTCAATTAAGAAATTCTTAACTGCTTCTTAGTTGAATGTATCTTTCTCATCTTTTCTTCTGTCCATCATTTAATCTATTAAAGATCCAGTGAGTATATTATCTCTCCCTATGGAAGTATCCCTTTACGTTTCTGGTTTGTATCTCATGTTTATTATAACACAAACCCCGTAGCCCAATGGAGGTGTAGACTGTCTCAACCAATTCAAAAACACTTTTACAACAAAACCTACCTGTTTCTTTACCTAGCCTAACATCTAAAGTTAAAAACAAAGATAAATCATATAGAGAGATCCCTCTCTGAAGCTGGAAGGGCTAGATTCCCAGCTTTAAAAGTTGTTGGATAAAGTTACCTTTGTAGATTTCTTCTGTTTCAACCTCTAGGAAATTTACCAAGTGATAACATGTGAGCTTTCATCACTATTATGTCTTGGATCTCCAGGAGGTCATCGCAGTGGATTTCCTTCCATCTTGATTTTTTCACCTTCCTGAGCTACCATAATTTAGAAAAATAGAAAGGGATTTTTGTTTGAAATCATAAGATTTATTATTTTTACATACGTCGGAATGTATACTAAGTAGCTAATGTGGCCCTGTTAAGGCCCAATGTTGTAGCTTTTGCTCTGATACAATATGTAATGAACCCCAAATTCACCATAAAAAGAAAAATTCTATGACATAATTCAATTTCGTTTAAGCTTAGAATTTAAGAGAAGGTAAGATTCATTTCTTTCCATAATGACATTATTACACTAGTCTAGTTCACTTCGAACATAAAATCTTATGTGGATAAATTCTATCCATAATTCTATCACTTCCCTTAACTCTCAAACTACTCCAACATACTTATATGTATATATGAAATACCTAAACTTAGGTCGAAGGAACCTTTGAGGTTCATAGAGATAAAACTCAGGAGGGAGCACAACTATCTTGAGATCAATTGGTGAAAGGATCTAGGCACACATAGTTTAACCTCTGGGAGGTTGCACAGGAGAGAAGCTGAATTGAATGGTGGAGAGACTTAGGGGAGAAGTTCCAAAATCCCGAGAGCCATAGGATCGCACCAAGTTATGAGGGATTTAAGATCTTAGAAGCACCCCAAGAGAGGAGCCATATGGATGGTGGAAACACTTCGTGGAAGAAGTCTTGAAGTTGTGATAGTCGTTGGATCTTGCAGAGTAGAAAGGAGATTAAGACCAAGTGTCTTCCAACAATATAGGGCGTTGAATTTCACTATTTTGGAGTTTGGGGTTTGGATCCACAAGTGAATTTTGGATTCACTGCATTGTGAACTCCCGATTCACAAAATTGTTAAACGATCAACATCGTTCATCAAGGAGGACACGTGGTGAGTGGTCAAGGTTCATGGAAAATTCCGAAAGGTTGTGGGTCGTCGATCCAGTGTGATCATGGTTTTTGGTTCAAGAGGAAAATGGACTATTGATATCTAAAGGGGGATATTTTGTCAGTTCGGGGTCCGGGAGTTTGAAGGACTTAGAATTGTTGCAGTCTGAATCTTGAAATCATGAATCATGAAACCCCGAAAGCATTCGTAGGAATAGCACCAGGTCACAGGACCGATCGTATGAAAAGCGACATAAGGGAGGAGCTAAGGATCCTTTAGGCCCTATTTCAGGTTTCATCATTTCAAAGGACAGATAATAGGAGGAACGATTGCATCGCGATTCCCCGAATCGCGAAAAAGCCAGTAGCGCTTTGACATTGTATTTGTTGTCTATACAGTCTGAACTTTTATGCATTGCATGGAATTTATGTACTTCCAAAGGCCCACAACTTTGAATCACATCTCAACAAAAAATAAAATGGCTCCAAAATATTAAACTATTGTACAGGTATCAAGTAATATACAAATGTATGCATATAATCCTATTAAATGCATATCCTGGTCATGCATCGATACTTTAGTAACATTATTAGTTTTTATAGCTTATTACAAAAATATATGAATACTCGGTCATTGTCGTTCCTATTTATACATCGAAATTTCTTTGATCATTATCATCATCTAAGGGAACCTATCAGAGAAATAAAAAAAACAAGGGAGTCTAAGTTTGTCAAAGTAATCAATTCTGCAGATTTAATTATGTTTTAATTGCAAGCTTGGATATTCATTACTGCTAGAACAATAGGTATTTTGACTGTCTACTATGTGCGCGTATAAATATGTATATTATCATTCTTACTATAGGGAATTCGCTTTAACTCTCCATTAACATCAATACTTATTTCCACCTATAAGTATGTACATACCTATAGCTTTCTCTCTCTATATATATAACGATTCACTGTCATAGGTATAGTTTCATATTGATTATGGTTTAATAATTGGAAAAATCAGTTACGTTCTATGGTCCTGCATCTTTACCTACAGAAATATAAACATGCAAGTATATCTACCTAACTTGGGTCTCATTCTTACACACCAGTAGCTTACAGATCAAAGCATAGTTAACTCGAAGGATCCCATTTGTTGGTTTGAAATCATTTCACTGCTTTATGACGGTGGATCGGTGGCCATCATGACCCTTCAAGACATGAGGATTCACTGTCAAGCGGTGGCCGCCTTAACCTTTGCAAGCCACCAAATACCATCACCACCCTAATTTAATTTTTCCTAAGGTCGAAGTGGCAAGTTTTTCTCCTATAAATACTTGAGTCATATTGTAATCTGTACATAGTGGGTGAGACAAGAGCTTTAAATCATTTCTTGAATCAAATCGGTTATTTCCTATTTGGAGGTTTTCTCTACTTGATTTTTTGTTATTGAGTTTGCAAACTCAATTTATTTCTTGATAAATTCATTTTTGAGCAAACACAGTAATTATTTGTTTTTACCAATTACAAACCCGATCATTTATTTATTTCGAGTTTATTTGTTGGAGCGTGTGATTTTAAAAGGAGATTAAATACAAAGTTGATATTTCGGCATTCGGGACTTGCTTGTTACATATGTGCGGAGTTCCTTTGCTTTACTAAACCACGAAATCCTGAACCCTGAAACTGCGAAGTGTTGGTCCCACAGTCATTTCTCATTTCACAATTCGACATTTCTTCTTTCGTTTTGTTTGTGCATCAGGTGTTCGTAAACCCCAAAATCCCGAACCCCAAAACCCTAAAGTGTTGGGCCCGCAGTCTTTTCTCATTTCGCAATTCGTCATTTCTTGTTTCGTTTTGTTTGTGCATCATGTGTTCATAAACCCAGAAATCCCAAACCCCGAAACCCCGAAGTGCTGCACCCACAGTCTTTTTGCATTTCGCGATTCAGCAAACAACGTGGCCTTTTGTTTTTTGTGTTCGGCGTTTGTAATCGCCAAAACCCGATTGACCTCTACTTTTCACACCATTTTTTTCTCTACGGTTTATGTCATTAAAGAATAGTGTAATTACAAAATTTCAAATACTTAAAGGTGTATGACCTCATGGAAAGAAAAACTCTTAGAAAAAAATCAGGCTAAAATATTAGTTTAATACTTTCATATACCATAATTTATGTACTTGGCATGCCCTGTACATAGTGATTTGTAATATGATATGTTATTTCTATTCTGCCTCTATCCCGGATGAAGATCCTCCATCGCTTCTACCAGTCCACTCATTACAGTATTAGAGTTGTTCCTATAATAGATAATTCCTACTATGTTCCTACAGTTTTTCCTATTGCATAAATGAGCTAAGATACGACAAATTTATCCCATAGAAGTACTTCACTACAGAATTAACATATACATTTCAACAGTATAAATGATTATTTAAAACAGAGAAGGAATACCTCAACATATCTGAACCAGTTTTGCGGGAAGGCAAAGGGAACAACCATGTTCCTCCCAACCATAGAATAGGCAGCCAAAATTACTTTCCCAATTCACCCCGTAACCTGACCATGAATCCATGAGGGAGAACTTGGAAGACTCCTCCTCAACAATATCCACAATTCCAGTAGTTATCCTCTTGCCTCACACTTACTCAAAAGTGCTCATAACAGCAAGGAAAAATCCATAGTCTCTTTTCTCCGCATACTTGGCAACGTCCTGCCTCCTCACATATGATATTTATCAATTTTGCCCAGGCCTTTTTTCCCTCCCTTGGGAATTTTCCCAACTTTCTAAATCCCTAATTTTCAGGGGCTACCAATGGCCAAATATCTGATTTTCCACTTGTAATAATCAACCCAGAGGTAGTTCCAATATGTTCCCCACTCATGGAATCATGGTCAGCTGATTTTAACATGGCTATTCCATTTGTCCTCCTGTAATTAATATAAATATTTTGTTTTTATACAAGTGTCATAGTCAAATAGTTAGTTCATACAAATCAGATCTCTTCCCAACAGTCATAATAGTTAATTACAAATATGAAATTCGGAATTCGGAATTGCCATAAATGGAAAAAAAATTCCAAATTTGAATTTACTAAAAACGAAATAATTTCCAACAAATTTAAATTTCAAAAATATTTTATTTTTTTGGGGATGCCATAGTTTGTTTGGTGAGTGTGGAAGGATGCATGACAAAGTAAAGCTACTCTATGATAGTCAAAATTCTATTCACTTAGATAAGAATCCATTCTACCACAGTAAAACAAAACATATTCCTATTAAGTACCATTTTGTTAGACATGTCATTGATGAAGGTGGAGTTTCTCTTGAAAAAGTTCATACAAAAGAGAACTACGTAGACATGTTCACAAAACCAGTACTTTTAGAGAAGCTACAATGGTGCTTGGCTTCTCTTGTCTTGAAGAAAAGGTGATGGAATAAAATAATGAGCAAGGTATCAAATAATGAGAAAGGTATCAGATAATTTTTTTGTCAAGGTGGCAATTGTTAAAATGTGTGAAAATAGAACCCCTGAATTCTAGGAACAATCATCTACATCAACTCCTATTGTTAAGGATTCGGTTGTGTATGTATCAACTCAATTGGAGTATGCATAGGAGAGAATTTACTATTTAGTTAGTTAGTTGTTTTAATTGAGACTATAAACCTAAAAGAATTATTTATTCCATGTATGTTAGAAGAGGGGTGTGTAAGTCAAAAAGACTGTTGAACCTCCATTTATGAACAAAAATAAGAATCGATACCATTTCTTGGTGGACATAGCCCAAATTTGGGCAAACCATGTAAAATATCTGAGTTTCTTTTATAGATATTTTATAGATTTTCCATATGATATTTTGTTTATGTATTTTTGTTGCGTATTAGTTTGTTTTGTGGATAAGAGGTGTAACACAAAAAAATTATATCCATTCTTTTTTTACATTCAATTGTTTTATGTATACATATATTCAAATAATTTTTCAACTATTATTATTATTATCTAATTTCATGTGTCAATTCCATACTAAGCAAAGATGAAATTACACATTTTCCTTATACTAAGAAGTATAAGAAGTATAAAGAACCTATCCTATCATATCCCAAAAAAATAATCAATTATTAAAGTCTATATGTACTTGGGAATAAATTTTCATTTTTGGCAAATTCGAATTTGGAAATTATTTGTCATTTATGGCAAATCCGAATTTGGAATTTGATTATTGTAATTAATTATTTATGATTGTTGGGAAAGGATTTGATTTTCCCAACTAACTTTTTGATTGTGACACATGTAAAATACATTTTTTTTTATATATTAAATGTTGGAAGACAAATGGAAAAACGACATTGAAAATAACTGATCATGACTCCATGACTGGGGAACCGATTTGAATTACCTCATGGATGATTTTTACAAGTGGAAAATGAGGAATTTGACCACTAGGAGCCCGTAAAAATCAGGGATCTGTAAAGCTGCAAAAATTCCCAAGGAGGGAAGGAAAGGCTTAGGCACAAGGGGTGAATGGAGAAAGTAACTTGGTTTTTATGTTCTTTGGTTGGGTGGAGCATGGTTGTTTTGTTTGTGTCCCAACATCAGTTACAAATAAGAACCTTTACTTGTATTTTTGGTTAATATTTTGTTGATTACAATGGTTAGAATTGTGATGGGATTATGTGTTGTTAGTACATATATAAATGATTGATAAATGATTGACTGAATGTATAATATTATGTTGATTACCATTGTTAGAAGTGTGATAGGATTATGGGATGAAAGTATATACATAAATGATTGACTGAATGTATACATATAGATACTCATACCAAAAAAAAATATTGAGCTATTGTATACTTCTATTATGATTAATTTTGGTTATACATCTTGTGCATAACTGTATAGATATGGGTGAAATCACGAAGGTGGGTTACACTTTCGTGACAATCAGGTCTCCAAAATTCCGAAAAACTTTTTTTCAACTGAACTAATAATCTTTTTCGGCCGAAAGATATTGTTTTCGGCCAAACTATTTTTCGGCCGAAAAAATAAACATCAAATCGAACGGTGCAATAACCGCCCCCTTGATTTGCATGTACAAATTCGGTCAGCCGAATATTTTCTTTTCGGCAATCTATTTTTGGCCGAAAAATTGTTCGGCCGAACTATATTTTGGCCAAAAAATACTTTGGCCAAACTATCTTTCAGCCGAAAGATTGTTTATATATTAACCACACATCGATTTTGGAATGTTTTACAAAAATTTGTTGCCGTTTTCTATATGCTACTATGTTTTTGTTTGTTGTATCTTGTTGTGTTGTTGTCATTTGTTGTATTTGTTGTCATGAGGAGGTCGCCGGGAGGTTGCGAGTGCAACGGACGTGAGCGCAGCTGAGGTCAGTGCCAGGGTCATCATTGCGTTTGCAATAGGTAAGTTTCTAAACCATATTTGTTTTAATTGTATGTTTGGATTGTTTTAAGTTTTTATTACCGTAGCTTTGGACTGTATGTTTGGACTATTTTAAGTTTTTATTACTGTAGCTTTGGACTGTTTTAAGTTTTTATTACCGTAGCTTTGGACTGTATGTTTAGACTATTTTAAGATACCTATTTAGTTGTCCCATGTAATAAGTTGATCTCTCTTGACTAGTACCCCATGGTTAGCCAACTACAAACCACTTAGATCCATTTCAGTTTCCATGGATCCCTCGGTTGATACAATAATTTTTTTTGAAATTTCTCTTAGCTTTAGTACAAACACTAATTCTTTTAGAGACCGAATATTCTCGGTCTTATCTGCAACAACTTTTGATAGAAGATTAATCTCTATTTTCGAGCTAGACAGTGTTGAACATTGGGTTTGATATGAACACAAACTCCTGAATTATATAGTTAAAGAGTATGGTCATTATCCGTTTCAACAATGATACATTGCCTCCACTCCACTCTCAAGTACTGAAGACATCATGCCTACACAATGTGGTGGAATTAGACATATCAAGGCACTCCCATCCGATCTCATCCGATTGGACATGAAAACAATATCCATCTGTCTAGGAAAACAGATACCGAGAGTTCATAACCAATATGGTCGAAGACCATCTTTCCCAACAAAAAATAACCAGACCTATTCCTATCCAGATCACATAGATATTTGTTCCCTTTAAATTCCATGAACTTCATTTATCTGCCAAAGAAGTTCAGAATACATGTGCTTATATTCATATCCTAATCTGTCGTTGCTTCTTAATTAATTTAGGTTTTTTAACAGTTATTGAATTTAGGTTTTTTAACAGTTTAAATATTACTCATGAATTTTTTTTTAACGCCATCTATATTAACTCATTCCTCAACTAACCTGCATATATGATTAGTTTAACCAGCCTCTGCTATGCATTTTAGTTCCTTCAAAAGATAACCCATTTCTTAGCATTTTAAATGGTATTTGTTTTTAATTTTATTTCTGAAATTAGAAAGAATAAAAGTTATATTTTTTTACACGGATACGATTTATATGATATTATGTTAATCACTATTACAGTTTATTTCTAGCTATTATAACACATACAATTCAGTTTTTTTTTCACCTACTTTTGCTTATAGTTATTGTTGCTATTTTAACTTTTTTAAATAAAAAATAAATTAAAGTTTTAAGAGATTGTAATGACATAATTCACTAGTCATTAAATTTTTACATGTCAATCATCATTACTGTATCTTCGATTAGTTTAATTGCCCTGGAATTTATTTCTTCCTTTTCCTTTTATATAAAATTTAATTATTACTTTTTTTCAATCAAACCACTGGAATGAAAAATTTGTTATTTTTTATATTTTTGTGTTTAAAGTTGTTTCTGGTTTAGTTAATAAGAAAGTTTTTATAAAGTTAGTTTTTTTCTTATAAATTTAGTTTTTTTTATAAAGATGCTTGAAAAAGATGCTTATGCTTATTTTTTTCTTATGCTTATGCCAAATAATTAGTTATGTAAATTTTTACCTTATTTATATCACCATCTAAATGTGAACATGTATCACTTTGCTACCTTACCATTATATAGGATACNNTATGACATATGAATTGATTGAATATATATCCTTGAGAAGTACATGAAAAAAGGGCCTCCCCATTTAACCATTCCAATATTAAACTATGAGGATTAAGGGTCTTTTCCCTTAGCAAGATGCTTAATGTCTACCTTTATATTTTTTTATGAAATAAATGGGTCTTAATGTAGTGGTGAGCTTAAGACCTAAATAAATGGGTCTTAATGTGTGTGACTTGGTCAAATCTAATTGAAGTATTTGTAATATAAATATAACAAGAAATTAAAAGCTGAAGGATTTCATTTTTCCCCAAATGTTCTTTCTCTCTATGTCTCTCACTCTTGTGTTTTCTAAATATTGTATGTAGAAGTTTCTTATAGATTGACCTACAGTGATCACGATTCCTACTCCTTATAAGTTCAAATCTATGTATCTCCTAAAGATTGATCTACACCTATCATGATGCCTACTCCTCATTGGATCACTACTCCTACAAAAACCAACTTATTGGAGGCATGTTCCTCCACTTCCAAACGTTTTACTGATCCAGGTGGATATCGGGGGCCACCCACCTTTTCCAAGTGGCTCAAAACAGTTTTCTGGCCATTTTGGCAATTTACTATTTTTACCAGGTTTTCACTTTCGGGGCCATTTTGAGGGCCTAAATGAAGTTTTTTTCATGATCAAGGTTCTCAATGATAGCTGAAGGCATTATTGAGCCCCCAAAATTAATCTCCTCGACGATACCTTTCCAACGAGCTATCACACGCCTAAAACGGAGATCGTATGCAAAAGTTACGACCCCGGGAAGTTGATGCACCAACTTACCCAAACGGGGCCCACATGAC
>ML776931.1:632602-655939 GCA_009831015.1 Picea engelmannii
AAAAAATGAAATTGCAACTGAAAACCAAAACCAGAGAAATGCCCCAAGCATAACTAAACTTCAGAGGTTGCGGACTCCTGCAAACATTGAGAATTTGGTTTCAAAAATGACACCAGCATTTCCAAAATTGAATCTACTTTCAAATCATATAATTTGTTTTCATTTTCTTTATTTTTATCTAATTTTATTTAATTTAAAAAAAAAATCACTACATAATATTTTCAGCAAACATTATGATTCGGTGAAAAGAAATATTTGTATCTCAAAAAATATACAATGAAAAAATTTGAAAAAAATATATTCATAATCCTTAAACTGTTCTTTTCAAAAGGGTATATATAAATTTTAGTTTTAAGTAAAAATTAAGATAGATACAAGGTGTAGAAAAACATGTTTTTAAACTCTGCAACGTTTTTAGCTTGGTCAACTTAAAAAAATTCTAGAAATTATAATATTCATCCGTTAAATTCAAAATAATAGTCATAATAAAATAGAGTCGTTGTAGATTGTTGCAGTATATTTTGTTTCTTAAAAACCTAAGTTTAATAATATATACATTGTTGTAGAAATAAGTAACTCATTATCATTCATTTCATGTTTAAGAAACATACTGTTAAACAATTGTCAAATTGACATATCAAATCGTGATAAAAAAAATTGAAAAATAGTCATTGGAAAGCTAACACAATTCTTCAGAAGTTTTGATACTTTTGTATGTCGGAAGTTGAATAACTTGTGAAAATACAGTTTTTTTTCTCATAAAACAAGCAAAACTGTAACCCATCTTCATGATTTCACCCATATATATATTGTTTTATATAAATAAATTTCCTATGGATCCTTTCTTTTCATGAAAGTATAAGGAATTACATTTTCAAACTATACTAGTGCTATAAAAGAACATATAGGATGTTTAAAAATCTATTTTTTTTATATTACAGATCTCTTCATTGTCTATAATCAATGATTTTCCATAGTCTACAAACACATGCTACATTAGTTGTTACAGTATTTGAAACTTTTCCAAAGGGTTTCTAGTAACCTATATATTCAATTAATACTAAAGCACAAATGATCTCCATAGCTAGGAAACCCTAGTTCAAAATTTATTACAGTGAAATACCCTAGAGTAAGGACCCCTGTAACACTAGTAATAATTGTTGTATAAAACGCCAATATCGGAACACGAATACGTTTTTCAATCGAGGATCCTCTCCTTAATCCATTTCCTTCGAGTGACATAAAAGGGGTAAGGTTTAGCAAACTGTACTTTTAAAAATGGAATTTACTTGTAAGCACTAAGATAAATATTTACTTATCTTGAAATTGATGAAGTACATAATTTCCATGGGAACTTGTGCAATGACCATCCATGACCAAAGGGGAAACTCGGTCCATAATCCCACTAATGGGTACCCTCGCAAAACAAAATTAGGGCCCCATCATTAATTCATGAAATATGAATATGAAATCTGAGTATACAACCTTAAAGTACAAAATGAAAGATATGACTTTATAATAGAAATAATTTAAAATATAAGTTATAAGGCACATAAGAATACATAAGAATATGTAGATTATGAATCATAACACTGATAAAAAATTTATACTAATTAAAAATTACACAGCGTGAATTAAGTAAAATAGAGCACAGTTCTGTAACCTCGAAAGGATAAAGGAATGCCTTTGCTGACCCATATCTCAAACTATAACTTACACAGATTTAGAATAATTTGCATAGCGCACAGTCAGAGATTTCCCAAAGGGTAATTATGCCTTTTATTTACATACAGAGTGAAGGTTTTACAACTTTTACAATTATCGTATAAGTATATGAAATGCAAAGAATTTAAGATGAAATTCTGACAGACCCAGTTACGAATTTCACATGTAGGTAAGAAACCCTTTCTTCATACCCAGAGTATAATATTATGAGTGTGCACATTGTAAAATCAAGGAAAATTAATTTAGAAAACTCAAATACATTTAAGCAGTGTATGAGAAAGATTCAACCTTACGTCTCTATGTAAATTGAAGAAATTTACATTGGAACTCTTTAAACACAAATAGAAGTTACGAGCGGAGTTCGGTCTATACATGAATTATACCATATAAAATAACATAGGAACTTCCTATTAGGATGTCGATGTCAGGGTACATCTGTATATTAATCCTTGCCTTTTAAAAAAAACAGAAGGTGAAGTCATGTTTTCAGAAGGGGGAAATCGCCCATTTCTTTCTCTTTTACTAGTACCAAATGTATTGTCCAAGTAGTCAATGTATGTGTTACCCATATATATCCCTCTATAGGGAGATCAGAGTATTAAAGCATAAAACATAAGATTTATTATTTTTGCGCACAAAATGTGAATTGTGAATCAACCGCATTGGGAATGAGTGTCATACTCTCCCACGAAGCTACACAATCAATAAAAATTTGCACAGACCAAATTTATCAATATCATGGAGGGTCTATCCTATATTTATATGTTTGTATTTGCGTGTAGGGTTAAATACCAAAATCTGTATTGACGTAATAGAGAGTGTGACTCCTTTAAAACTAGGTATTTGGCTTTCGTAGGGTAACTTCGACACACTCGAAATAATTAAAACAGTGTTAGACTGAGTTACAAGAATTGAAGGGTTAACTCTCTAAACTCAACGCATACATTTCAGGGTTCCCCACAGTAAAAAAAAACATTATCATACACGTGATTGTAACTGTTAACCATGTCTCGGTTTAAAGAAAGTAAACACAAAAGAGACATCGAAAATGCGAGCCATGGTGGAAACCGAGAGAAATACCCATGAAAGAGAGATACCAATCTTTAATAATGCCAACAACCTCGAGACCAATTTTACCCACGAAATTTACAGAAAACGTGAAGAGAGAGATTTGATTGTTACCTAACACGGAGAGGAACCCAACCATTTTTGTTTCCAGAATCATTTACCAGGGCTGAAGATCTTTCCTCCAAGTTGTTAGACACAAGAATGGAGCCACAAGGGTTGCACATAAACAAAAAACGCACACAAAGAAAAGGAGGGCTTCCGAAAACTAAAGGAAACAATGAGAGGGTTAACCTCGAACACATTTCAAAGCGAGGAGTAATGTGTGAGATGAGTACATAGTAATATTAGACACGTGAATGAACTGATATGATGAGTCTGCATTGGGCGCGACTACCCAAGCATATAGTACGAGGCCAACCTATTTTAAATGAAATAGCTAGTGGTAAATGCAACTACAAACAGATATGATCTGCCATTAACACAACTTACAAACTTATTCAGTGTTGATATGTGATACGAATTGAGTAGGGTTAGCATGGTTGGTTATAGATTCATACATGGCACCTTTGGAAGACTAGATGTGTTATGGCACAAGATACATCGATGTGTGTGTTCTCATAACAACCCTTAATCTCCCATTGTAACTCTAATACATGTGCACTTATCAATTAGTTAATGTGTTAGGACATGGACTGTATGAGGTAGAAATCTTGGTTACAAAATACAATATGTGGAATGGTGCAAATACGCATTGGTTCATATAAGCTATGACATAGATATTTATATATGAACCTAAAACAATTATAACAAGTAAGGTTTTACTTTTCGTATGCTAAACCAAACATTATATTATATATATATATATATATATATATATATATATATAAGTAAGTGTTAGGATTTAACTTAATGGTTACAAAATTGATTATGCTAAGAGTCTATATATGTGGAGATCTTTGGTAAACCACTTATATAGATAATAATTGTGTCCACGGTATGATAGGGGTACCATAGTGGCTAAGTGGATACAATAAGAAAATACAGACCTATAAAGAAAATTAAATGCTACTATTTTCTTCACCTTTTTTATATGTACCAAAATATGTCAATAGTATGATTCCACATAGATAAGATAAATATATTAATTGCAGTCATGTAAATTAAAAAAGATACATGTTTAATTCCAATAGCAATAACAATTAAAGTTATGCCCAAACAAGTATTGTGGAGTCAATGAGTTTTAATGCACCTAATAATTTTTTATTTTTATTTTTTTGTAAATTTAGGGTACATTACAAATGGTATGAGAGTTGAAGCTTACAACACTTGGACCTCATGAAAAGGCCAAATTAGTTTATTTCATTTTATTTTTGTTAAAGAAAAAAAATAACAAAATTCTTACTGTTACAAACAATATTTTTTTGGGGGGTTTGTTGTGATAATGGTAACACAAAACGAAGAGGAGATCAGACTGGAAGAGAATCCCGATCAAGGACCTCCTAAAGAACCTGGAAATAATAGTGAAGGAATTTTAGACACCCAGGTTTCTGGAAACAATGATAAACCTTATCGTGGAACTGCAAGTGTTCAAGACAGATAATGAAAAACTAAAAAATGCACACGAAGACTAGAAAGAGATAAATGAAGTGTTGGTGTTCAACATAGTAACGAAGAAGAGACCAAAATACAATGAAAAGGAGGAAGAAGTCAGAAAAAAGAGCCTCTAAAAATTCTGGTCCTGAATTAGAAAACGAGAACAGCTCTTCCGAAGGCACACAAGTAGCAGAAAAAAAAAACAGTCACGGGAAGAAAAAGAAAACAGGTGGATCACCTAGAAGGTGAATTCAAGAAGATCAAACCATCCACCTTTGACGGAGAATCTAGGACAGGTGAGGAGGCTAAAGCATGGTTACTGGATATAAATAAGTACTTCTAGATTTATAATAGTTCTAGTAACATGAAAGTCAGAATAACCATTTATAACCTGAATTGAAAAATGAGTATCTCGTGGAAAGACATTAAATTGGCCAAGGGACTAAAAGAGAAACAAATGGAATGGTCATATTTCAAGAAATACTTCAAGAAACAATATTTATCAGAAAGCTATTATGAAAGAAAGACTAAAGAATCTTATGAGCTAAGACTCAGACAAATGACCATGGATGGCTTGGTAAATAAATTTATTTAATTATTAATATTTGTGCCAAACATCAAGGAAGACAAAGTAAAAATAAAACTCTACCATAGTCATACAAGGAAAAAATTGAATTTGAAAACTCCAAAACATTAAGATAAGTGTTTAGAATAGCCTAGATGTTCTATGATGAGTACAAAACACGGTCTGAAATTACCAAGGCATGGAAAAATACGAAATAAGACATAATGAACCAGCGGAAGAAAGGATTCCAACCAGCCCCTTTATGAAATATGGAAAATAAATTCCACAGGAAAAATGTTCATTCTAACAACCAGAATATCCAAGGGGCAGGTAGACTAGTTAATTTGGGAGCCAAGAAAGTTGGGGACAACGCGAGGGAACCATTAAAGTGTTGGGAGTGTGGATAACCTCACTTAAGGAGAAAATGTCCATGTTTAATTTCCACAACAAGTAACACATTCCATAACCTGCAAGAAGCCTCTACCGTAAGAGATGTGGGTAGAAGCGTGCACAAAATTAATGGAGTTGTAGATGGCAGACAAGCTGATCATCAATCCACTATTGTGGAGGTTGAAGGTAAAGTTAATGATAATCGTATTTCTATTCTAATTTACCCAGCAACTAGTCTGAGTTATGTTACTCTTGGTTTAGTTGATTTAAACAAGCTCAAGAAAGTAAAACATGTTAATTCTTGGTTAGTGCAGTTAGCAACAGGGACTAAGAGAAAAGTAACAGATTTAATTTCTGAATCGGTACTCAGTTTAGATGGCCAAAATACAAAGTTAAATTTCAATATTTTACCTTTGGGATCTTACGATATAATCATTGAAATGGATTGGTTAGAGAAACATAAACTAATTTTGAATTGTTACGAAAATTCACTTACTTATAGAGATGAAACCAACACAGTCAGGACAATACAAGGCATCCAAATATTCGTCTCAGTTAGGCAGATTTCAGCCATGCAGTTTAAGAAATGCATGAATAAAGGTTGTCAAATTTATGCTATTCAAGTGACTAATCTATTAGAAATTGAAGATAAACACTGCTTAGAAGACTTTATAGTATTGCATGGGTTTAGATATGTATTTACAAATGAAATACCAGAACTACCTCCAATAAGAGAGATTGATCTCTCTCTATCGGTCTACTGCTTACATCTGCCCCGATATCTAAGGCACCCTATAGGATGACTCTACCTGAATTAGCAGAGCTGATAATTCAGATACAAGAACTGTTGGACAAGGAATATATCATACCAAGTGTCCCACCTTAGGGAGCACCGGTCCTTTTTGTTAAAAGGAAGGATGGAACTTTAAGATTGTGTATTATTATCGACAATTAAACAAGATGATGATTAAGAATAAGTATCCTCTACTCAGAATTAACGACTTGTTTGACCAAGTGGGAGGAGCAAATGTTTTATCTAAGTTACATTTAAGGTCTTCTTATCAACAAGTCAGAATAAAAGATGAAGATATAAAAAAAACAACTTTTATAACTAGGTACAAACACTCTGAGTTTGTCGTAATTCTATTTGGCCTTACTAATGCACCAACAACCTTTATGTGTTTGACGAATAGTATATTCAGTCGATACTTGGATACAAAAAAAATTGTATTTATTGATGTCATTTTAGTTTATTTGAAAACAAAAAAGGAACATGAAGAACATCTAAAAATAGTATTGCAAACCTTAAGGAAACACAAGTTGTATGCAAAATTTGACAAATGTGACTTCTACCAAAGGAGAATATAGTAACTAGGACATGTGATATCCAAAGAAGGTATTGTGGTTGACCTAGAGAAGATAAGAGCCATTATGGAATGGCCTATCCCTAAGGATGTGGCTAACATGAGGTCATTTATGGGAATTACTGGTTACTACCGCAGATTTATCGAAGGGTTCTCTAAGATCGCATATGCAATCACATCTCTACAAAAAAAGGGAATAAGGTTTACTTGGTCATAGAAATGTGAGGACAAATTTAATAAGATAAAATTTAATAACCTTAATTAATTATTTAATTATCATGAGTAATAAATATTAGGTTAACAAATATTAGTTTAATAAATATTTGTTTAATAAGTATTAGTTTAATGAAAATAGATTTTTTTTGAAGACTTATTTTATAATATAATTGTTATTGGTAGTTGAACCAATTTATGGGGTGGGGATAATGTGGTTGAGTGATTAATTAGGGGAAGGAGGTTGGATAAGGGAGGAGAAGGAAGATAAGGCAAGGGAGAGGAATTAGGAAGGGAGAGGTGTTTTTGGGGAGATATATTTTTAATTTATGGCAGGGTGAGAAATTTGGAGAGGGAGAAGGAGAAGGGAGGAAGCATTTTGGGCTGCATTTGTTATTCTTATAACTTACTTGAGGACTCTCACAGGGGCACATGTGGCTGGGAATTTTGGGCTTCGGGGACACGAAAGCGTAAGGAATTTTTGGGCTAGGGAGCTAGAGACGTTGCTCCTAGATGGTTGGGATGTTAATCAGTTTGGGTAGGATTCATCAACTTCAGTCCAACTTCATTTCAACATCAAGTTGAGCTTCAATTCAACATCAGATTGAGGTAAATACATTTCATTATCATTATGTTCATTATTATACTGTTGTTTTTGTTCATCATTATATTTTTCTTGTTGTTCATCATTATACTTTTAAAACTATCAATTATTATGTTGGAACAAAATTATTGTGCTGGTAAATAAATAAGTAAATAAGATAAAGTTTTTTTAATTATATTTATGTTTTATCAAAGAGAAGTTTCAAAACTTGGACCATAGCCTACCCAGCTACCCACTTGTAAGAAACAAAGTTTAGGGATGTCTTTCCAACATTAACCTAGAAATTTAAACAACCCCTATATAGTTATATTGAAACCCTTTACAACAATTTGGAAAAACAGCCTGGAAACCCTCTAACCATAACTAGTAAATAACTAGAATTAAGCATGAAATGTCAATGAACATTTCATGAACTTGTTCACCTATACAAGTAAAATCCTTCACATGTACAAGTGAAATATTTGAAAGGAGTTATGTAAATAGAAAACATATAAAGACATATAAATAATTTGTATATGAAAATATATAGGAGTGTAAATATAAATCTAGCCCCAAGGGCCAAGCTCCAACTCCAACTCCACCTAACCTGCAAGCCAAGCACACACATTTTAATAAAAATATATATATAAATAATATACATATTGAAAATGTAAAGGAAGCACTCTCCTTACACATGGTTTATATATGTGTGTGTGTGTGTGTGTGTGTGTGTGTAAAAATAAAAATAAAAAAATAAATAAACAAAAAAGAATATATATAAAAAAAATTGTGTTGACCAAAAGGCTTAGCTCCCACACCAGCTCCATATGACTTGCATCCAGAACACAATTTCAGAAACAACATACGCATGCCAATTCCAAACAAAAATGGGTTAAAAACACAACACACCTTCCATAGAGAAGACAACGATCAATCTCCACTTGACAAGCCAAGTGCACCTATCATACACAACACATGAATTAACAACATAATGCACCAAAGTCGATAAAAAGCACCCAAAGCATCCAAACACTTGGATAAGGAGCCCACACAAGAGCCTTTCCCTTGCATTATGCATCTAGGCTAACACACGGGTTAGCACATGCATCACAACACAATACAAGTCGAAGTTGAGACTAAGTACCATGAACCAAGTCACCTGCAAGAGGATCCCACAATGGGAATTTCATTGCACTATGCATTCAATATCCAAGTCCATGAGCTCCCATACAAAATCGCCAGTTTGCGAGCTAGACCCTTTGGCTTACCATAAAAACTCAGAATTCATCATTTATGCTACGGTCCAGGTGCTAAGGATAATCCCATGAGGGAGGAGGTTTGTGCACAAAAATGAACAAAACATCGAGCCAAACAAGCCAGGAAAGTGCCAAGCGTCGAATCCTACATCACTCCAAAACAATGCCAAACACATAGCTCAGTGCACAAGCACAAGGCGAAGAGCCCACAGGTTCATTTCTCGCCTCACCACAAGCCTATGCATGGGCCAACGCCTTAGCACAAGGCAAATAGCCCACATGTTCTTCTAGAGATATACATAGTTGTGCAGAGGTATTTTAGATTAGAAATGTTAAAATGTTGATTTTCTCTGAACACTAACTTGAAATACTTCGCAAATAAACTCACAGGCCAATGCTCAACCCTGAATCTCTAGTAGGGGCACCATTCTATGAATTATGCATCTAATTCATTTGAAGCTTGATCCAAACACCAAACACAGGTTTGCGCCCAATACTTAGAGCTTAGTTACTAAGGAGGAGAGCCTACAAGGGCGCTAGTCCTTCAACACACAACATGAAACACCCAAACCCTAGATCAAGAGTCAAGTCACCAAAGCCCAAGACCAAGAGCCAAGTCACCATAGAGGAGCCACGAGAAAGCCACAAGTCAATAAACCTTGCGCCTGAGACCTAGCACCTATCAAGAAACCAAGTCGATAACCCTCGCGTAAGTCATTGCATAGCCAAAAGCCCGAGAAACCAGTATGCTCTACTAAGCTACCAAGCCATCAGGAAAAATCTCGTCGTCACTAATAGCAAAGGCACCATCGAGAATAATTAACTCTTGTATGTATTCCCTGAAGGAATGAATTATCATAGTGATAGCATGGTGTCGAGCCTACCATTTCAGAGTGGGGGAGAAAACCCCAGCCGCAGTTGCAGAAAGGGGAGAGGCGATAGGGGAGGTAGTGAGCGTAATGCAGGCAAGTGGATGTAGGGTTTGGGAGTTGAGAGTGGGGGGAGAAGGGTACGTGGACCTTATGCGAGGACCCACGATGCCCTACTTTAAAAAAAACATCAAATTATTTTAATCTTTTGTGTTATTATATTTTATTCTAATTATTTTATATTTTTTTTTATTATTATTCGTTTAAATTTAAATTATTTGTACTTATTTTAAAAACATTATTGTTAAAATTTTATTGTTTTTATTTTTGAGTAAAGTTTAATTATTTCAAAAATCATTATTTAGTGTAAAATTTAAATTTGATTAATTTTGTATTTTAAAATTTATTTCAACTAATGTTATTAGTGATTAATTAACTAGTGACTAATTAATTAAAAGTATTAATTAATTAAAGTGAGTAATTAATGTTAATAATTAAGTACATATTTAATGATTAATGTTAATGATTAATTATGTTCAAGATCACATTAACTAGTTTTAAAAGAAAATTTTAGACTTAAACCATGATAAAGGGGGAGGGGGTTACATGTGCGCTAAGAAGGTATGTTAGAGAAATTTACGAGTGTGGTACAGTGCTAGCGTAGCTACCAAGGCGAGAGATTCAGTAGTTTTCTTAGGAGAATACATCAAGCTTAGATACTTTGACCTTGACCTAGACACTTACCATAAAGAGAGTAACGTATGTTTACAGACGAGTAAATTTTTTTTACGCCTAACCCTATGTTTACAAGTATAAATTGCGCAAATGTGAACTGCCTTAGACTCTTGATCTAGATTTATGTAGGAACACAATGAAATACAAAAATACACATAAACGCAAAGATGGAGAGGAAGTGAAACTTCATTTCATTAACAACAAATGACTGAAATATGCTTATAGACATAATGAAAATAAAATAGCTCGGGCACTGATAGATTATCTCTTAGAAGAGATGATGCAGGAGCATCGTAAACAACCAACCAAGCAAGCGTAAAGGTGGGAGACAACTTGAAAAGCACAAGCGCACATTCTGAAATGTTTTGAAGATTGATAAATGTATATTAATTTAATATCTAGGGGAAGCGTACTTACATTTATATCTTGGGGTTGTGAATAGATCTTGAGTGATTACTCTCATCTGTCGGATGTAATAGGCATTTAAGCCTATTTAATGAAAGTACATGGATGTAATTTGATATATTAGACAATTTAATAGTGTAGGAGGGAAAATGGATTATAGACACCCTCACCCTTGTATCAATAGGAAGGAAGAGAATTAACAATAGAGAGAATTATGTAAGCTGCTGAGTTGTAGGAGAGAGTTGTAGAGAAGAACCCATGTACAGAACCACTTGAGTTAATATATAAAGATTTGACTCAATTTTCATGGTGTTATGATGCTTATTGTTTACATTAGTTAAATGGCATGTTCACAGTTGCTTTGTTTTTTCTGCTATGCATTTGTTTAAATCTTATGTTGTGTGTATGATTTCATGTTGAATGTATGAAGTCCGAGAGAGAAGATGAATGAGTTTCAATTGTTTCTCTTTCTGAGAGTTCCTGCAAGGAGTGCAGTGAACGTCTGCAAGGAGTGCGTTGACGTGGGTCTGAGTTTTATCTCAAAAATCTCAGGAGAGATATTGTTGTTCTCATACCAGCAGAAGTGCAGGTGAAGCACAGAGCCATGCAAAGTGTGCATTGGCTAGTTGAAGCCTTAGAAATTATCAACTAAGGTGAAGGTTGAAGGACTATTGTTGCAAAGAGTGCACAGAGTCAAAGACTCAAATAATTAGAGGTTAACTAAAAGTTCACCGCAAGGAGTGCGAGTAGGATTCCTTTTGAAGACTTGAATTGGAAAGTGAGAGATCAAGAGGGATAGCACCTTTGATGTGTTTAGAGGGAGGTGGAGATCGAAATCGTCTCTCAGAGGTCAAGTTCAGGTGGAAGGATGCCAAGTCATTTTGGCCAGATATCCTTGAGAAGAGTGAACGGAAGGTGAAATTCCTTCTTGGAGAAGTGTCGAAATCCCATGGACCATTGGATCTTGTAGATCTGTGAAGAGGTTAAGACTGAACATATTTTAGCGTTCAAAATCCTAGGAGGAGTAGCGACCATTGGATGAGAAGAAACACAATCTGTTGATCTCACACTCAATTTTCGCTATTTCGAAAATTGGGGTTTGGAGCAGCAAGTGATTTTGGAGTCGTTGCATCGTGAACTCCCGGTTCATGAAATCCTGAAAGAATCGAGACCATCAGATTTGGATCAACGAGGTTCGTTGATCTCGCATGTGAATTCTGCTACTTTGAAGTTAGGGGTTTGGAATAGCAAGTGATTTTGGAGTCACTTCATCACGAACTCCTGGTTCGCGAAATCTCGAAAGAATCCAGACTATCAGATACGGATCAACGAGGTTCGTTGATCTCTCATTTCAATTATGCTATTTCGGAGTTCAGGGTTTGGAGAAGCAAGTGATTTTGGATTCGCTACATTGTGAACTCCCGGTTCATGAAATCCCAAAATTCCAAAATCCTAAAAATATCTGAGACATTGGATCGAGGTAGGCTCACAGTCGTTAATCCCGTAAAAGGTGAAATTTCAAAAATTTGGCATTTCAGAATTCAGGGAATCATAAGGGAAGAGGAATGGCTGTCAGATGTTTTCTCAAGTCCAAAACATTCAGAGCTAGTGGGAAACAAGTGGTGTGTACTCATCTCATTGAAGGAGTCAACTTTCGTTAATATTTTGGGTTTTGGGGGTTGAAGAGTCAAGGAACTTACATCAGGATTCGCGAAGTCGCAAAACCCGAAATTCCTTTATGGGAAAAGGTCATGATCATATTTGTTGGTCAAGTGGTTAGACTTATCACCTTGTGTTTGATCACACAGGCATAACATATAAGGACCTATGCATACACCCTTGTGAGTGTGAGATATTTCCTATGGGAAAAATCGAAGAGTCAATCCAAATCAAAGGAAAATTTAGAATGATCCTATGCAGATCTTGGCCCAAGGGATAGGGGTCTACATCAGTTTGGTATCAGAGCCTAGAAAAAATTATTTTCTTTCTGTAGTAGAGAGAAGGGAGAAAATTTTATAGCCATGCCACCGAGAAGAAGAGACAGGCAAATACCTTATCCAACAGTGGAAAGAGAAATGCACAAATTGCGTGCCAGGATTGATGCTATGGAGATAGCGTAGAGGTGCACAGTCGATGATGGTGATATCAGCAAATATGAAAGTGAAAATGAAGCTAGAAACAAAGGAGAAGAAGTTGCAGTTGAAGTTGTTGCGGAAGAACACCTATTCAAGGTTGTTGCAAGGATAGGTGCCAGAGAAAAAATGGAGATTCCCACGTATGAGGGAAACTTGGATTTTAAAGATCTTCTAGACTAGATTAGGGCTCTAGAAAAATACTTAAACTATGAGGATGTTGAGGAAGACAAGAAATTCAAACATGTTGTTACTAGACTTAAAGGGCATGAAACACTATGGTGGGATGAACTGCAGGCTGACAGACCCTGCAAGGGCAAGAAGAAAGTCAAAATATGAGATAGAATGGTTGCAAAGATGAAAGTCAAGTTTATACCCAGGGATTATCAAATCACTTTGTTTTGGAGGATGGAGAATTTAATACAAAAGATGATATCAGTGAAAGAATACACTGAAGAATTCTACAAGATAAACATCAGAGAAGGTCATTGGGAAAGCGATGATGAAAAAGTTTCTAGGTACATGAATGGTCTGCGATATGACATTCAAGATGAGATGAGCATGATGACCATTTGAACTATGGAATATTCTTATCAGATGGATTTGAAAGCTAAAGAGAAGCTGAGACAGAATAAAGGTCAAAGAGGTCAAGGTAGAAGTCAAAGAAGAGGCAAGATAATTGTCCAAGACAGGATTCAGAGACCTAAAGAGAAGAAGAAACCTCAAACTCAACCTGAGAGGAGAGGAAGTTCACAGGGAAGGTAGTATGTTGATAGAAATACTTTTCCTTGAGCCAGAGGAAGAGGAAGAGGTAGAGGAGGTGAAGTGAAATGCTTTGTTTGTGGAAAAATCGGACATAAATCCTATGAGTGTCCAGATAAGAAGAAAGAAGGCGGTGAAACTCACATTGCCAAGGCTCAATGAAGGAATGTTGAGGTAGAAGAAGCTGAGGGTGGAATATCCTTGATGATGAGGAAAGTTCTCCTGAAACCAGAGAAGGAAGCATAGAACCCGACCCAAGGAAATAGTCTATTTAGGACTGCTTGCAAAACTAAGGATAGAGTATGCAAGGTCATAGTGGGCAGCAGTAGCACAGACAATCTCGTATCTACAGATATGGTGGAAAAGATGGAGTTGGAGACTATTGTACATCCAATCCCATACAGAGTTTCGTGGCTACAAAAATGACATCAGGTAAATGTCACTAAACAGTGTTTAGTCGAATTTAAAATAGGAGGATATAAATATGAAATATTATGTGATGTCATTCCCATGGATGTTTGTCATCTATTGTTGGGTAGACCATGGCAATATGACAGAAACGTGGTTCATGATGGGAGAAAGAACACGTACACCCTAGAAAAAAATTGTAGGATGCACATGTTGTTGTCGATTAAGAACCAAGAGGTGAAAACAGAGATAAGCAACACTGTACTTCTCATGAGTGGGAAGGAACTTATTAGTGAGGTTAAGAAGAAGGAAAACTCACAATTTATTGTGGTCAAGAAGCCCAAATTGTTTTTGACCAGTACGACAATAGATGATCTACCAGAAGAAATCCAGGAGTTGTTGGAAGAATTTGTTGATACAGTAGTGGACAAACTACCTTGTTCATTGCCACTTATTAGGAGTATAATACATCATATCGATATTATACCTGGAGCCAGTTTACCGAACAAAGCAGTGTACAGGTTGACACCGCAGGAAAATGAAGAAGTTAAGAGACAGGTCTAGGACTTAATGGACGAAGGATTGATTCAAGGGAGCTTGAGTCCATGCGTTGTTCCGATAGTGCTCAGCCCAAAAAAAATGGAGGCTGGAGAATGTGTAAAGAATTAAGGGAAATCAATAATATTACCATTAGATACAGATTTCCATTGCCAAGGATGGATGACTTGATGGATTTCTTGAGTGGAGCAAAGTTTTTTTCAAAGATTGATTTGAAAAGTGGATATCATCAGATTAGAATGAGATAAGGTGATGAATGGAAGACAACATTCAAGACGAATGAAGGGATATATGAATGGCTTGGCATGCCATTTGTCTTAACGAATTCACACAAAACTTTCATGAGGTTGATGAACGAAGTCCTGAAGGATTTCATTCGAAAATTTGTCATTGTATATCTTGATGATATATTAATTTTCAGCAGGACAGAAGCAGAACACTTAAAGCATTTAGATGCAGTAATGAAGAGGTTATAGCAAGAGAAATTGCTGATCAATATGAAGAAATTGTCATTTATGAGGACATAACTCATTTATTTGGGTTTTGTTATCTCTACAAATGAGTTGAAGATGGATCTATAAAATATAGAGTTGATTAAGAATTGGCCATCACCAAAGAACATGTTTGAAGTTTGAAGCTTCCATGCTTTGGCTAGCTTCTACAGAAAATTCATTTGAAACTTCAGTAGAATTAGCACACCAATGATGGATACGGTGACTAAAAGAAATAAATATTTTCACTGGATGGAGGAAGCAGAGAAGAGTTTCAAGCTACTAAAGAAGAAGATCATTGGGCAACCAATTCTGATTTTGCCAGATTTCAGCAAGACATTCCAGGTAAGGTGTGATGCGAGTGGATTTTCAATTGGAGAAGTATTGAGCCAAGACAACAGGTTGATCACATACTTCAGTGAAAAACTAAATAAAGCGAAGATTAAGTACTCCACTTATGACAAAGAATTCTATGCAGTCATACAAGTGCTGAAGAAATGGAGACACTATTTGGTTCCCAAGGAGTTTGTTTTGTGCAGTGATAATCACGCTTTACAATTCATGACTCGACAGGAAAAGTTGAACCAAAAACATGGTAAATGGGTTGAATACATGAAAAATTTAACTTTTGTGATTAAGCATATTTTTGGGACTGCTAACAAAGTTGTTGATGCTTTGAGTAGAATATTTTTTTCTTATGCAGGAATTCAGAGTCAAGACTTTGGGTTTTGATAACCTCAAAGAAATGTATAGGGATGATCCAGAATTCAAGGAGGCATATGAGGCATCAGAGAATCCAATTATCAGGAATAAAATCCAATGGACTCAATACATGATCCCGGATGGATTATTATTCAGAGGCAATCAACTATGTATTCTGAGATGCTCCATGAGGGAGAATTTACTGAAGGAAAAACATAGCGAAGGATTAGCCGGACACTTCGGTCATGATAAGACGCTCTCAAAGTTGAATGACTCATATTTTTGGCCAAGGATGAGGACGAATGTGAATAAATTTGTGGATAGGTGCAGAATTTGTCAGCACACAAAGGGAAAAAGGTAGAACACAGGGTTATACCAACTGTTACCCATTCCTGAAAGGCCATGGGATGTAGTGAGCATGGATTTTATATTGGGGCTGCCAAAGACATGAAGAGGATGTGATTCTATCTTTGTGGTGGTCAACAGATTTTCAAAGATGGCACATTTCATACCATGCCAAAAAAACAGTGACACAACTCATATTGCGAACCTGTTTTTCAAGGAAGTCGTCAGACTTCATGGCTTGCCAAAGAGTATTGTTTCTAATTGAGATAATAAGTTCATAGGATATTTCTGGAGAACCTTAAGGAAGAAGCTGGGGAAAAACTTGTCTTTTATCTCAGCGTATCATCTTCATATGGATGGACAGATAGAGGTCGTAAATAGGAGTTTGGGATATTTTTTGAGGAGCTTAGTGACTGAACACCACAGTCAGTGGGATCACATTCTTCCATAGGTGGAATTCACTTACAATGATTCACTCAATAGAAGCATAGATAAGAGTCCATTCCAAGTTGTATATGGAATGCAGCCAAGGGGAGTTTCTGAATTGAGAGATGTAGAACAAGCTAATTTCATAAGTGCTAGTGCAGAGGACTTTGCAAAAGGAATGAAGGAGTGATTGCAGAGTTCAAGTCAAGAATACAAGCAGAGAGTAGATCAACATAGGCGAGAACTTCAATTTGAATTTGGTGATCTGATTCTTGCACATCTGAGGAATGAGAGGTTTCCAAGGGGAACATATAACAAACTAAAGATGAAAAAGATTGGACCATGCAAAGTCATAAGGAAATTTGGGGAAAACACATATGAGATTTAATTACTTGGTGGGGTTAGAATCTCACTGATATTCAACGTTGTGAATTTGTACCCTTACAGAGCTAAAAAAGCAGGAGCAGAGGAGGAGCAGAAAGAAATTCGATGGACCAAACAAATGCATGTAGCTTAAAAGCCACAAATGGAAATCATAATTGACAAGAGGGTTAGCAAAAAGACTAGGAGAAAAGAGTATTTTGAATACTTGGTCAAATGCAAGGGACATCCAGTTGAATATGCCAGTTGGGAGGATGAAGCAGAACTTCATAGGCATGGATAGACCATGCAAGAACTCATGAATAAAAGTTCATTAAATGTTTTAAGTGAGGGAGTATGATGAAGGAGCATCATAAGCAGCAAGCCAAGCAAGCGCAAAGGCAGGAGACAGCTGGAAAAGCACTAGCGCACATTCTGAAATGTTTTGAAGATTAATAAGTGTATATTAATTTAATAGCTAGGGGAAGCATACTTACATTTTTATCTTGGGGTTATAAATAGATCTTGAGAAATTTCTCTCATCTCTCGGATGTAATAGGCATTTAAGTCTATTTAATGAAAGTAGGTGGATGTAATTTGATAGATTAGATAGTCTAAGAGAGTAGGAGGGAAAATGGATTATAGACATCCTCACCCTTGTATCAGTTGGAAGGAAGAGAATTAACAATAAAGAGAATTATGTAAGTTGTTGAGCTGTAGCAGAGAGTTGTAGATAAGAACCCATGTACAAGAACACTTGAGTTAATATATAAATCTTTGACTCAATTTTCATGGTGATATGATGCTCACTATTTACATTAGTTAAATGGCATGTTAACAGTTGTTTTGTTTTCTCTGTTACGCATTTGTTTAAATTCTATGTTGTGTGTATGATTTCATGTTGAATGTATGAAGTCTGAGAGAGAAGAAGAGTGAGTTTCAATTTTTTCTCTTCCTGAGAATTCCTGCAAGGAGTGCAGTGAACGTCCGCAAGGTGTGTGTTGATGTGGGTCTGAGTTTTATCTCAAAAAGATCAGGAGAGATACTGTTGTTCTCATACCAGCAGAAGTACAGGTGAAGCACACATCCATGCAAAGTGTGCACAAGATAGTTGAATCCTTAGAAATTATCAACTAAGGTGAAGGTTGAAGCACTACTATTGCAAAGAGTACACAAAGTCAAAGACTCAAATAATCAGAGGTTAATTGAAAGTTCGTCGCAAGGAGTGCGAGTAGGATTCCTTTTGAAGACTTGAATTGGAAAGTGAGAGCTCAGCAGGGATAGCACCTTTGAAGTGTTCATAGGGAGGTGGAGATCGAAATCGTCTCACAGAGTTCAAGTTCAAGTGGAAGGATGCCAAGTCATTTTGGCCAGATATCCATGAGAAGAGTGAACGGACGATGAAATTTCTTCGTGGAGAAGTGTCAAAATACCGTGGATCATTGGATCTCGTAGATCTATGAAGAGGTTAATACTAAGTGTATTTTAGCGTTCAAAAGCTAAGGAGGAGTAGTGATCGTTGGATGAGAAGCAACAAGAGTCGTTGATCTCATGCTCAATTTTTGCCATTTCAGAGTTCGGGGTTTGGAGCAGCAAGTGATTTTGGAGTCGCTGCATCGTGAACTCTCGGTTCATGAAATCCTAAAAGAATACAGACCATCACATCCAGATCAACGAGGTTCATTGATCTCACATGTGAATTCCTCTATTTCAGAGTTCGGGGTTTGGAGCAGCAAGTGATTTTGGAGTCACTACATCGTGAACTCCCTGTTCGCGAAATTTTGAAATAATCCAGACCGTTAGATCCAGATCAACGAGGTTTGTTGATCTTGCATTTGAATTCCTTTATTTTAGAATTCGGGGTTTGGAGCAGCAAGTGATTTTGGAGTCACTACATCGTGAACTCCCGGTTTTCAAAATTTCGAAATCCTGAAATCCCAAAATCCCAAAAAGATTTGAGCCATTGGATTGGGGTAGGCTCACAATCGTTAATCCCGTAAAAGGCGAGATTTCAGAAATTCAGCATTTCAGAATTCAAGGAATCACAAGGGAAGAGAAACGGTTGTCGGATGTTTGCTCAAGTCCCAAGGAACTAGTGGGAAACAGGTGGCATGTACTCATCTCATTGAAGGAGTCAACCTTCATTAATATTTCGATTTCTGGGGGTTGAAGAGTCAAGGAACTTACATCAGGATTCACGAAGTCACGAAACAGGAAATTCCTTTTTGGGAAAAGGTAACGATCATATTTGTTGTTCAAGTGGTTAGAGTTAGCACCTTGTGTTTGATCACGTAGGCATAACTTATAAGTACCTATGGATACACCCTTGTGAGTGTGAGATATTTCCTGCAGGAAAAATCGAAGAGTCAATCCGACTCAGAGGAAAAATTAAAATAATCCTGTGCGGATCTTGGCCCGAGGGCTAGGGGTCTACATCAAGAGATGTGGTAGATACTGGTCTTTGAACTATGTGTTACAATGAGGCTCGAAGGCCTATATATTGTTGATAAACAATGGAAAATGCTAAACATAAAAAACATGAACCCTAGGAGATGAAATGTGAGAATATGGGCCCCGTTGGGGTAAATTGGTACATGAATTTCTCAAGGTCGTAACTTTGGCATACTATCTTTGTTTAACGTACATGATACATCGTTAGAAATATCTATCTGAGGAATACACTGTTGATAACAAATATCGAGTCTGAAACAAACTCATATTCACTCGACCATTCATGCCCAAAAAACATCATTTAGGGCCTCAAAACAGCTCCGAAAGTTCACGACCTGAAAAACTGCTAAAAATAGTAAATTGTGCTACAATTAAGGAAATTGAAAAACTGAAAGAAACAATGGTGTGGGTCCAAGTGGAATAGGTGGGTGACCATCAATATAGATGTGGATCATTCCTCCCCCCTTAGGAAGCAATATTCCCCATTGTGTTGAGTTCCTCCATGAGATGAGGAAACTTCTATTGAACTTGGTCCCTAGTGAGCCACTTGCCTCGGTGAAGGAGTTGGCCTGCTTTGACAACTCGATATAGTTGGATCCTCTGTTGATGGGTGTTTTTTATTTGTGTTTCCATAATTTGATAAGTTTTGTATTATTCCATGCAATATGGGTTTAACTCTATTGAAGTTAGTTGTTCTGCCATGTCGGATCTGTCGAGTAGAGGTGGAATGTAGGGCCTAAGGCGGTCCACATTGAACACTGGGTGTAGACCAAGGAATGGTGGAATATTGAGCTCAAATGCATTGTCCCCTATAGCCTTGGTGATGGTGGATGGCCCATATCAGAGTGGGAAAATCGTGCGATAGGGTCCAATGAGGCTCTCCTTTTGCAAATGTAGTAACACTTTGTCACCCTCCTGGAATTTGTGTGGCACCCGATGTTGATCATTTCATTGTTTGTACTTAGCATTGGCTCTATACAATATGTCATGAACCTATTGGAGGATGTGTTGAATGCGCTCAATGAAGTAAGTTTTTTTCCTTGTCATCCTAAGACTATACATGGACTGAATCTTCCTGAGTAGCCGCAGATGGCATGGTTATGTCAATGGGACATAGTGGTTGGAATCCCAAGCCAAACTAAAAGGGGATATGGTTGGTTTAGCTATGGGAAGCCCAGTTGTAGCTCTGTTGTATAGAGGCGATTCTCTCATCCCATGTGTGTGGATGTTTTGATTTGTACATGTGCAAAATGTGTATAATCATCCGGTTGACAACCTCTGTCTGGCCATCAGTTTGTGGATGGAAAGCTGTGGACTTGGTGAGCTTGGTGTCTAGCATCAACGAGAGGATGGACCAAAATTTACTGAGGAACCTATTGTCTCTATTTGAGATGATAGACTGTGGGATCCCAATGTGTACCCACACTTGTTCAAAGAAGATTTTAGCAGTGGCTTCTTCTATGATATTCTTTTTGTAGGTCATCATAATGGACATCTTCGAGAATCTATCGACGACCACAAAAACACAGTCATTTCCATGTTTAGTAGAAGGAAGGCACAAGATGTAATCCATGGATATGGATTCCCAAGGTTGACTAGGGGTAGGCAATGGAGTATAGAGGCCTTGCTTCTTGATAGTCCATTTGGCAATGGCACAAGCAGTGCAAGACTTGATGTACTTCTCGACATCCTGTCGAAGGTTCAACCAATAGAAATAATTTTGCAGTACAACCATGGTTTTCTCAACCATGAAATGTCAACTGTAGTGCACCTCCCAAATCATATTGGCATGCTCGCTTGAAGGATCACAAAGGTGTCCTAGATGACATAGTAGGGCGTCCTGGAGGTGAAAATTAGGGACTTTCATACCCTCTAAGAGCGTATTGTATGTGTGGCCTAATTCTAGATCACTTTTGTAGAGAAGAATCCAATCAAAATTCTTGTGCACACAAGAGCTGAGCACTGTGGTTAGCACCATGATAGGGGGCCAGCTAAGGTAGTCTGCAACATTATTGGTGCTTCCTTTCTTATACTTAATGTTCGAGTGAAACTGTTGCAGGTATGTGGACCAATTATGATGGCGATCATTATGAAACTTCCCTTGTGTCTGTATGAATTGCAAGGGTTGGTGGTCTGTGTGGATTATCATCTCCTTTCCCAAAATGTAATTCTTCCATTATCAACAAAATTGCATAATGGAATACATCTCAATTTCATAAGTGGGATACTTCCGGACTGTGTAAAAAATTGTCTCACTGTGATATTCCACTGGATGCCCTTATTGAGTAAGGAATGCCCCAATAGCATAGTTGGAGGCCTATGTATCAATATCAAATGGTTGTTTCAAGTCTAGTAATGTGAGCATTCGTGCAGAGTAGAGGAGACCCTTCAATTCGTCGAAATCCTTCTATTGAGATTGAGACCAAAATAATTTTTCTTTTTCTCCTCCCTTGGTAATTTGAATCAAGGGCCAAGTGATATGAGAGAATCCCAACACGGACCTACGGTAGAAATTGGAAAGACCCAAAAATATGTTGGACAAACCTACCACACTTATAGGGGGGGTGAATGAGTTTGGGGCTCTTTTTCCCAAAACTTCCCTCTTGCACAAAAACTCATCAATTAGCATTCAACATTTATTCATTACCCATTGTTGTCATTTATAACCAGTTATATGTGAGCACATATTAGAAACATATATCAGAAACATATATCATCAATATATCATCAACAATTCATCACCACAATGAACACAAAGAACACAAGATGTATGTACAATTTTCTTTTTATTATGGACTACAATCTTTGGGGTTTATCAGCAACAACTGAATAGAGTACAACTCTACAAGAGAACCAGATCTATATGCAAGACTCAGCTTGCATTCTGAGCACCAACTAAGATGAGGCAACAATCCTCAACAGATATCCATCTGTACTATAAACAAGAGCATCAACCATGCACCAACCTGTGCCAAACAACCTGTAATCAACTTGTACCATAAATAAGTGCATCCAACGATGTACGAAGTATATAAAAATAATGTGTCAACTACTCATCAACAATGACTCATCAATATGTAGCAACATCATCAACTATACACCTCATGTATGTGTCGACTCATCAACTGCTTGTCTCAACCATGACTAGTTTTGGATTAGTCAACAACCCTAACTTGAAATAATCATAACTTTGTACCTGTATTGAATAAAGATTTGAAACTGATATAAAATCTTCTTCAGTGTGTTTTATACAATTCATCCAAGTGGCACTACTTGGAACCTCTCAGAAAAGGATTTATAGCAAAAATGGCATACCTTGTTGAATTCTAGCTTATTCTAGAGAGCGACATTGTAGAGCATTCCCCGCACAAAATATTTGATGAATAGATCTGAAACAATTATATAAAATAATATAGACGGTAATATAACCAACACAATTTGTCTCACTAAATTTGGATCTGTTATGAAGAAGTTATGACATTTTTACCCGAAACACCTGATTTTGACTAGTTTCAGGACTAGCCACAAACCCTATTTTCCACGGAGTGTAACCCCCAAAATACAACGACCCACAAGATGAATTTTTAACCATATATACTTGGCTATGTTTTATCACTTGAATAGAAATTTTAGGATCTGAATCATTATAGAAAAAAATGTATAGAGAAAATGGTGAGATGACCTGTAAATAACATACCTTAGAAAGCACCATCAAAAGAATTTATCCTTCCTTGCATTTCGGCATTCTTTTATTCAATTTACTTATAATTTCAGCTTATATATCCTTGTTTAACTCATTCACCTATATATATTCAATATCCTCAAGTGTTCCACACCAAAAATTCTCAAGAAGCTCTCACAAGAAGCTCTCCATCAATACTCCAAAATATATTCCCACAAGAAGCTCTCCATTGATCCACAAAAAGGATGATCTAC
>ML776931.1:667357-680497 GCA_009831015.1 Picea engelmannii
ACTCTTATGTACTTGAGGAATATAAGGGATTACCTACACCTAGCTCAAATTTTGGTAAATGGTTAAAACCTTACAAAACTTGTATATATATGCAAGTCTCGAGTCTTTGAGATGATTGTAGGATTGAAGGAGGATTGTGAGGCAATAACATCCCAATATTTGGGAAGATTGTTTGTCATTTATATATATCAATATTGTTAATTGAACAATTCATTGCTCACCTCAAATTCTCCACCTATGAATTTCTCATATTTTATTGTACTCACTTTAACTTGGAATTTTAGCCCTCAAAGTGGAACAATTAAGAAAATTGATCAATGGAAAAATATGTGAACTTCGTTAAAAACAAAAATCCATGAACATGTGTAGCTATTACCAACCATATTGTAGGAATATAAATCAAGTTACAAAAAGAGGCATGATAAGAATTTAACAACACATACCTCCTAAGTTTGATAAAGTGTGTTTTCACCCACCAAAGAAAGGTTTTAAATGGTATTTTAGGATTGTGGATAAGAATGAATAAAAGCTATTTTCTTGGATTGGTCACCATATATGGGAAAATATTCCAATGTATATGTGGATAATTTGAAGTTGTCTATGCCATCCTCATTAGAATGATAATTTAATTAAGAGAGATTGAGTCCCAAAGTTGATGGGGGTCATCAACTTGAAAGGGAAAAGGTCTACTCCTAGTTGAATTCATATATTTGTATTGATGTCATATAGGCTTGTGCAAGTGACAAAAATTTCAATTTGTATGAATTTGGTGAGTGGAAATTTATGACCCACAAGGAGTAATGGTAAACCCAAGGGTTCATGAGAATGTTGAAAGGTAGAAATATTGTTAGGTTTGTAAAGTAAGTTTTTGATGCCATGAAGACACCATTAGTGAGAAGGTTGTGATTTATGAAAAGGTTTTAAAATATTTTTCATCACCTTTGTATAAGCTATTGGTCAATTTTTTTCTGAATGATTTGGGAAATAATGGCTCTTAACACCTTGAAGATTTGGAAACTCTTACGAACATAAAGGGTTGTTATGACATTGACTCATATATTCTTGTAAAAACATAATGTTATTTGATGCCTCGATAATTTAGTCATAGTGTATAAGGGCTAGTTATCAACGCCTTCCTTGATAATAATAAGAGGAATATTACTAATATAATAGGAAGAGAATTGTGGATGTCACTTGCACAATTGTTGGAGCATACAAGAAGGACAATAATAATGAGGTTGAAAATTTTGGGTACATCATGACTATGTTCAATATATAGGGGGTAGACTAATACATACTTTCATTTCCAAGAATGAGCAATGAACAATGCAAGAACATGTTTAGCTATATACCTACATCACAGAGGTTGGAATCTTACCACAAGTGAGGTAGGATTAGCATGATGATCTCTTATGGAAAGGCAAGGATGAGTCCCATGTGACATACAATAATATGGAGAGTGTGATCATAATAGGCATCATAAACTAGTAATATAGAGTCATCAAAAGAACAAAAAAAACACATGGTAGCCTTGATTTAGTGCAAGAATGAGAGGTGGCATACATCAATGGGGTATTTTATGAAAGCGTAGGAGGAAACATGCATGAACCTAAGTTCAATGCAAACATAGAGGTGAAAAATACCAATGGTACTAGTGGAGGAGAGAGGATCAAAGGAAGATATGATGTCACCATTGGGAGGGGCTCCATAGTTGCAAGATATGGAATGTGACCATTAAGGGGGGACATCTTTGAAAACTGACCAAACAAGTGATAGTCGATCCTAACTAGGTAGAGGTTATCTCAAGTAGGGTCTTTCTTGAGATAGTTACCTATAAGGGACCCATCAATATTATGACCAAATAAAAATGGAAAAAAAGGGGTGTAAGGAAGAAGAGCTAAGGAGTAGAGGTAATGTTTTCCCCAAGCATTTGAAGGACTAGGAAAAGAGGAAGAGTATGTAGGAGAGAATGGAAAACGAGGAGAGGAAGACAACAAGGGGAGAACTAGGTAATATTGGGTGCTACCAGGTAAGAAGTGGCTAGAGTTGATAATGAGAAGTCTAAGCTAGCCCAAAAAAACTCCCAATAGGAACGAGGTTTCATTCAACTAGCAAATGTTGATTTTGACAACTAAATAAAATATAAGGAAAAGAGAAGGCACAGAATAACAAGGGGCTACCTCATTGTTTTCACCAGTGAGAGGACAAGGGCAAGAAAGTATCGAACTAGGTATAATAGATCATAGCAAGTATGGAACTAGGTATAAAAAAAAATATTGAGTTAAAAATAATTGGGGAGGTTTGGTATTTAGAATGAGAATAGCAGAGTGAGAGTGCACTGAGGTAGAAGGACTAGAATGTATTATTTAGAGAGTTTGGAAGAGGGATAGTGCAACCATATGAGATGGATTGGACGTGTGATGTAAACGTGAGAGAGAAAGGTATTTATGTATTATGTTTTGTTGGGTCTTAACATTATAAGTAAGAGGTATTCCAAGAGGTGAGTTCATAGTTTTTTTCATATTTATACAGTTGATAAGTATTTCAATGAGCATCTTATAAACAATTTCATTTGAGCATCGATATTATGAGCAAATAAAAATGGAGAAAAAGGGGTGTAAGGAAGAAAAGCTAAGGAGGAGAGGAAATAATTTCCCCAAGCATTTGAAGGACTAGGAAAAGAGGAAGAGTATGTAGGAGAGCATGGAACACTAGGAGAGGAAGAAGACAAGGGGAGAAGTAGGTAATATTGGGTGCTACCATGTAAGAAGTGGCTAGAGTTGATAATGGGAAGTCTAAACTAGCCCAAAACAACTCCCAATAGGAACAATGGACATCTTATAAAACATTTCATTGTTGTTCATATTATATGTTCAAGAGTAAATTAGAGTAATCAAGGGGATTTACATAAACATTCAATAATCTCTTGAAAAATTCCTATGACAAGGGTGACTCCACAATGTTTATTAATGAGAAGATGAGTTTTGTCTTATTGTACAAATCTCCAATGATAAGGACAGGGGTGATGAGTGATGGAAAATGAGATTATTTTGGTTATAAATTGTCAAGGATTATAGTGGCAAGTTGGTGTTTGATCTAACAATTATGAGTAAAGAGGAGACTTAGAGAGGAGAATACATTTCATTCATCATTATCAGTAATGAGGGATATTTTTCAATAGAGTTTGTAATAGGGACTATTTTTTGTTGGGGAGAAGTGTCCAAATATTGGTGTACCCTAGGATCATCAAGGGAATTATCATCTATGTAAAAACATTTGGATGTGAATTATTATTATAAGAATAAGAATTTTGTAGCAGTGTCCTTTGGAGCCATATAATACTGACACTAACATGTGGGATGAGAGGAGGGGTCTAGATTATTTGGATTATCTTCATGCATTGTGTAATAGGAACTAGGATTTGGACTAGGGATAGAAATAAGGTTATAATAATGGAAATGAATGAAGTGAGGGATATTTTCTAATTTATCTTCCACAATGAGGATATGGATAAAGAATTTGTATATGGGGGTTCTCTAAAATAGTTATACTTCTTTATAAAAAAACTATAAGTAAACCAAAATTATATTTAAAATATATGCAAGTAAACCAAAACACCACATGGAACTTGGCATATATATCAATATCTACATATTCATGAGGATTGTGAACTTTTACTAGTATAAAGAATCCTTTTAAAAACATGTCAAAACCCTTACCTTTTCATTGTTCTTTCGCCAGAGCCATTAACCCATACAACTTCATAAGAGTTGTCCAAGAGATGAATTTTCATCACCAAGACTTGCATGAATCATAAAAGACAATTTTTTTATATGAGTAAATAATTAATAAGAAAATAAGCATGCATTTAGTTATGTAAAATACTCTAGAAAAAAATTAAGTTGTTGCATACCTTAATGAGCTTCTCCTTGTTTTGAGAATAGGTTATTCTCTACTGAAAAGGGATAACCACGTGAAGGTGGAAGCTCATATAGCCCCTCCCCTCCCTCACATCGCTCTCAATTACACATACCCAACAAATGATTTTCTTTATATAGAAAACATATAGACATTAAAGAATAACTTGGATAGTCATCAAAACATATGAACATATAAACATCAATAAAGATTCAAAAACAGGTCATGAAATTATACATCTAATTTTTCTTTGATTTGTGTTTCTTTAGAAACATAAAACTGACAATTGGGATATCATCATCATCCAAGGACATTGTATTTTGTGTGCCCTGTCCTTCTATTGTTTGTGTGCTCTCATGTACCATACTTCTGGTACGTTGCTAAGAAGGGTTAGCTAGCATCTATTCAGGGTCGTGAACTTGAAAAACGAAAATGATCATATCGATATGCTGAAATATAATTGAAATAACTAATTCATTGTTTTGATTAACATTACACTATTGCTCTTTACCTATCTCTGTAGTTGGGATAGTTGCTGTGTTAATTTCTTGTCCACTTGGTTTCTCTCGCATTTCACCCTCCTGAGCTACATGATCTTCAATTTTGAGAATATAATATATAAGTATAAGTTAGGAAATAAATATCTGCAATCACAGTAAATATTTATAATTCTGAAGCATACATACCGAAATGGGTACTCTGCTTTACACTATCACTGGACATGTGGACCCTTGTATGATGCAGTGTTTGTTGACAACCACTTGATTCACTACTGTGGTATCATTGTTGCTTGAAAAGAAACATAAATACTTAGTTAAGGGTGATATAATAAAATATGAATAGACTTTACAAGCATGCTATTGTGGTTTCCTTATTCATTTGATTTAACTGCGTGGTTAGGGAGATAGGAGTCTGGCCTAAGATTTTTCTATATTCAATCACACTTTTAAAACCATGCTTCTAACCAAGCTTTACGTCCTCCTCGGTGGCAGTAGTGTCGAACATATTTAACTACAATGCATAATACCATTAAAAATACCAATAACAAAAACATATATTTGTTTGCTACTGTTAAATAAATATTCACCACAGTTAATCATTTAAATCTTACTATTCAGGCTTTGAGTTTTCCGTAGACACCCTGGGCTAGTTTATGCTGGCCGTATTTTTCCACTCTGGCCTTTGTTGCTTTGGATGTGTCTGGTAGTCTACATATGGAACTTTTGAAAAAAATTAGATATCGGAATTCTTACTTAAAACAGGAAAGAAAAACATAAATGCTCATATTTCACTAATAATATGACATGTGTTGTACCTTGCTTGACCAGCTCATGGTTATCGTCCTTGTTTTTTAAACAATTTCTCATTTGCATCCTATATTAGCGCCTTCCACTCTTTCTCGAGAACCATGGGACGACGCTCATGCTTGAGGTATATTTTCAATTTATCCCTATACTGGGCCCTGGTGTATTTTAAATTCTCACCGGCCAACTTTGTAACCACTTTCTTGTTGAAAGTATTGCCGAACAAGTTTACCATGTGATCTATTAAATCATCTTTCTTTTTTCTATCTTGGCCATTGCACTGTGTGCAAATGGTGGGGCCAACCATCTCCAATGCTTTGTCATGTAATTTTCTATAGAAAACATTGTTTCCTACAATAACTTGTTATCCATTAATCAATTAATAATCTCAACAAATGTCCATTTCAATTTCATGAAAAAAATGAATCAATTAATCGAACAATTACCTACAATCTTATGAATCTTTATCGGAACACATGTGTCATCAACCAGAAAGGTGACATCTAGTGATATGATGCTTTTAATTCATTACGATCCATGCATAATAGTATCATGTGCACCTACACTATGTTCCTCTCTGGAAACATCATGTGGAGTCCCAAGATCCGGCTCATCATGCTCTGGCATTTCATGCCGGTCAAAATTGCCCTGTTCATCAATGGATTCCAGGGGAACCTCAGGAGGCTCAAAAAGCCTCACTTTCACTTTGCTATGTCGACCTTTTTGTTGCATTGGACCCTCAGGGCTACCTATAATAGTTGTAGGATCGACAATTTCCCCACACGTAGGGTTTAAAAATTCCTACAAACAAAAAAACTTCTTTATCGGATCATATACAAAATATAAAACTAAAAAACAGATATGAAATTGTCATAGCTAAAAAAATTATTTAAAGATTCCACTTACCCCAAAATTAGTTATTGTATTTTGTAGCTCTACGATTCTTTCCCTGTCCTCGTGTGTCAAGTGTCTTTTGCTAATCAAACCTAGATATTCCATGTTAGCCTTCTTCAAGGCCTTCATTACAGTTGTCATTGGGTTTGTCGAATAATATATTTCTTCCTCATCAATATCCTCTGTGGGATCGTGGATAGATGTTGACACAATCAATCAATCAACAAAAGTTATGAAATTCACCTTTAACATTAAAAAAATGAAATATTGGAGTAATATTAGAAAAAAAATAACAAAATTTCATAAACTTAGCTATTGTAGTCATAATTTGTTACTGTATTTAACATTTACCTGGTGAGGCACTGCGGGTGCCTTTCCACGGTTACCCTGGAGAGATGTAGCGGGTGAAATTTGGACATTGTAACCCTGGACAGGAGTTGATACAATAAATCAATTAACAAAAGTTATGAAATTCACCTGTAACATTTAAAAAATGAAATATTGGAGTGATATCAGAAAAAAAATAATGAAATTTCAGACATTTAGTTGTGGTAGTCATAAGTTGTTAATGTATTTAGCATTTACCTGGTGAGGCATTTCGGGTGCCTTTCCACGGTCACCCTAGAGAGATGTAGTGGGTGAAACTCAGACACGGTCACCCTGTACAAAAGTTGACACAATAAATCAATTAACAAAAGTTATGAAATTCACCTGTAACATTTAAAAAATGAAATATTGGAGTAATATCAGAAAAAAAAATGAAATTTTAGAAATTTAGTTGTTGTAGTCATAAGTTGTTAATGTATTTAACATTTACCTGGTGACGCACTGTGGGTGCCTTTCCACGATCACCCTAGAGAGATGTAGTAGGTGAAACTTGGACACAGTCACCCTGGACAAAAGTTGACACAATAAATCAATCTACAAAAGTTATGAAATTCACCTGTAACATTTAAAAAATGAAATATTGGAGTAATATCAAAAGAAAAAATAATGAAATTTCAGAAAATTTAGTTGTTGTAGTCATAAGTTGTTACTGTATTTAACATTTACTTGTTGAGGTACAATGGGTGCCTTTCCATGGTCACCATGGAGAGATGTAGTGGGTGATTTTCTACCACGGTCACCCTGGACAGATGTTGGCACAATAAATCAATCAATAAAAGTTATGAAATTCACCTGTAACATTGAGAAAATGAAATATTTCAGTAATAGCGTAAAAAAAAATAATGAAATTTCTGAAATTTAGTTGTTGTAGTCATACTTTTTTAGTGTATTTAACATTTACCTGCTGAGGCAAAGTGGGTTCCTTTCCACGTTCACCCTGTCCATCTATTCGATTTAATTTGTAATCAATCAACAACTCTTCACCTGGAAATATTCTTTTTGTTTCACATACAAATATACGATTTCCTTTGCGTGCCTCAAATATGCAATTCGGTTTCTTAGTTATTGCCACTCATCGTGTACTATTTATAAATCTTTCAATGTTTCCAGTAGCTTTTGGACTTCCATCAATATACATAGTTTCCCCTTTATTTTGATTGTTATCTAGTAGTTGTATATAATTTGCGGCAACTCCATATCTCTACATACTTTGCGTATATCGAACCAACATCAACCAATGATTGTATATGTATAATGGTATGACATAATCCATCAATTCAGTTACAATTCCATAGCTGACCTTTATTCCATCCATGGAAAATAACCCCAATCCGTGTAAGGATGAAGGAGCAATGCGATACATCCTCCCACTAATGAAGAAATTTGTATCCGCTTCAGGTAGCTCCTTAGATTCCCATCGTTGCACTATATGTTTATACCTCTAGGAAAACTCAATGTTAGATATTCTCTTAACATCATAATTACATGACCCTCCATTGGCAATAAAAAATTGCATGCGGGTGCGAAATCTTTTCCTTACCTTTTCCAACCTAGTTGATCTAGAACCGGTAGATCTAGTACAACACGTCTCACTTTCAACCTCTCTTACTATATCTTGATCATCACTTGAGGAAGATAGATCCAAAAGATACCTATTTGGTGGTACCTACACTCGTTAAAACAAGAAGATAACTTATTGTGCCAATATATGTTTTTGGTACCAGAACAGTTGCATATAGTTGCATAAAGTTGAAATTGCCACACCTAGTTGCATAAGTTGCAATATAGTTGCATAAGTTGCATATAGTTGCATAATTTGAAATATAGTTGCATAGGTTGCAATAAATTTATGTAAAGTTGCATAAGTTCCATAAACTTGATTAAGTTGCATAAGTTGCATGTTGCATAGTTGCATATAGTTGCATATTTTCAAATAGTTGCATACGAAATTGTTGCAATATAGTTGCATATAGTTGCAATATAGTTGCATATAGTTGCACAAGTTGTAATATAGTACCAACACAGTTGCATATAGTTGCATTTAGTTGCATAAAGTTGAAATTGCCACACCTATCTGTCATATAGTTGCATATAGTTGCAATATAGTTTCATATAGTTGCACAAGTTGTAATATAGTACCAACACAGTTGCACATAGTTGCATTTAGTTGCATAAAGTTGAAATTGCCACACCTATCTGTCATATAGTTGCATATAGTTGCATAGTTGCATAAGTTGCATATAGTTGCATATTTTCATAAGTTGCATTGTTGCATAAGTTGTGTAAAGTTGCATAAAGTTGTGTAAAGTTGCATAATTTCCATAAAGTTGCTTGAGTTCCATAAGTTTCATGTTTCATAGTTGCATAGAGTTTCATAGTTGCATATAGTTGCATACAAAATTGTTGCAATATAGTTGCAGAATGTAACGACCCTGCTTAAATAAATGTATAGGATTATTAATTATAATTAATTGATAATCTGATTGTCCTAAGATGTTATCTCAACAATATTTATTTCTTATTTAATATTAACTAATTAATTATCATTAATTATTTGTTCATAATTGTCAATGATTAATTAATTATTAATCGACTCTTTAATTATGTGAGTAAAGAATTAATGGGGTTAATAATTGAATTTATTAAGACTTACGTATACGGGAGGGGATAGGGCATTAAATGTAAGGATAAGATAAGATAAGATAATAAATGCAAGGGGATAAGGTAATAAATAAATGGATAAGGAAATTAATGAAAGGAAGAGTCGGTGAAGGGGAATATGATGGGGAGAGCCTTATGGTGGAAGGCATTCTTTTGGGGGAGGAGGATTTGAATTTTGGGAGGAGGAAGCATTTTGGAAGGGGACAAGAGTACTAGTTTCTTGGCTTGGCTTTTGTGGTTCTGTGGTTGAGTTTTGTAGTCTTTGAGTATCATTGGAGGGGGCACCGAGTTGCTAGGGGTTTCGGGCATGGGGGGCAGGATTCCTTTCGGTTTCCTAGAGCTAGGGAGCTAGACAGGATGCTCCTAGCTGGCTGGGAGGATAGTCGGTTTGGGGCAGAGTTGGTCAGCGCATCAGGCAGCAGCAAAGCAGCAGGTTGGACAACCGGTTCAATGGAGAAGTTAGCATCAAGAAGAGGTAAATTTGTATTATACTGTTAAGTAATTCTTAGTATATTATGAAATTGTTGTTCATTAATTAATTTAACATGCTTATATGATGCTTATATGCTAAATTGAAATGAATTACTGAGTTTTCTGTGTAGAAGTAGAAGTTTACTATTCTAAATTTATGGATTTAATAGAATTGAGTTAATTAGGTTTCTACAAATGGTATCAGAGCCCTGGTTCAAAATATGGAACCAAGGGCCTACCTACCTACCTACCTACCTACCATGTAAGCCAAGTAACATTGAAACCTTAAGAAAACCCTGAATATAAAAGAAGGAGAAATATGTAAGAAATTCCGCATAGTGTCAAGTCTCTCTCCACTTATTCAAGTCGCCTTCATGCCTATAAGGGTCTTGACCTCCTGCAAGAAGTAAGAAGTAAAAAGACTAAAGAGTATCAGGTTCAAAAAAAAAATCTTAAATATGAAAGAATATAGAAATGCCCACAAGTGAAAATTAGCCAAAATATCTCAACATCTATATATAAATATATATATATGTTTGATTCATCAAACCAGAAAATTAGAAATGCGTACAATATATTATAATGGAAAAGAGTAGAATAAAATTGACAAAGTAAGAGATGTACCATAAAAAAAAAATTATAACCAATCTCAAGAACAGTCCTTAGAAAATCGATTCTCCTCCACATCATATTCAAATAGTCATCAGTCATGAAAAACCTTTCTCCAGAAAAATCAATTCCTTCAATTTTGAGCATAACGCAGTGAACATGAATGGAAAAGCATTGATCATATGCCATTTGATCCAATGCCACGATTACCAAAGCTTTACAAAACTGTCAGAAACATAGGCCGTAAGCTATCGTCTAAGGATCTCAGTAATGAGAAGATTTAGTGTGTATTTTACAAGACCAAACACACTTTAGTGTAAATTTGATCTCAATATCTATCTTATTTATATATCATAGTTGCAACAAGTATCATTGAATGTTGTTTCACCTTAGAGATAGGATAAACACAAAAATTAAGCATTTCTCAACATTGCCACATTCAAGCATTTTTCACCAAGAGCACATTCTACATTGCCATGAGCCATATATGCACCATGCAGTGGAGCAGATCAATTCGAATATTCTATTCAAATTTCCTAATCATTGGAAGATCATTAAGCATTTTCTCAATCCTTTCATCACCACATGCATGTCCCTTTGTCTATAGCATAAAACAAAAGTTGTCACTTAGAAACAATAACCAGTAGCATTAGAACTGCTAAGAAACTGTATAATATACATGTTTTCCCTTCAAAGATATAAAGGCAAAGAGAAATGAATTGAAATATGCAGCGGGGAAGATAGAACATACCAGTGGACTCCTCAGTTAGAGGTGTTAATTCATTGTACACTTGCAAAATTTTTGAGCTTTTCTGTGATTGTAGGTCAAGACGGCAAAGCAAAGTTTGGCTGCCACAATGATTACCTAGAGCTTTAAGAAGTGCATCTAACCGCTCTGTCTGTGCGGAAAGACCTTTGCTAAGTTCATGATTAACAGTCAGTAATTAAAAATGATAAGTTGACAAAAAAAGATAGTTTCTATTTGATTGTGATTATATATATATGAAATAAAATTAATGTCCTCAAGTAACCAAAAACTGTCAGTGCAACTAAAACACATCTATAAATAGAGAACAAGCAGTGAGGGAGTGCCCAAGGCATCTACCACATGTAAAACATATGAGCTACATATAGTCATAGAACAACGAAATAAAAGAAAGATCTGTTGATGTAGTAGGAACAAAAAAAAAACAATTGCTCTAAACTCAGAGGTAGATCTCCGGTCTATATCACGATAGTAGCTCTGTCGTTGATCTCTCCTCTTCCCACTATATAGTGAATTTCTTTATTTCTTATTTCAACGACTATCTGAGATTCCTTACCCACTCAATGCCCCTTCTCTCTCAATCATCCCCGAGCATGGCATTTAGATAGCGACGACATGTGGTGCTAAGAACTCAAAAGGATTGTATGTCTTTCTTCAAACAGATGAGAAGGCCCGATATCAATTAGAGAAAGAGGGGTTGAATCATTCATCTGTGGTCTCATGTTAAACCCATCCAGCCAGCAGAAGAAAATCCCTTCGAAGAGTGATGATTTACAAGAATAAGAAGGCAATCATTCCTAGTTCTAATATACAGAGTGTGGCCTGGCAAATCCAGCCTGCACACCTGAAAGCGCCCATGGAATATGATAAAATCCATGGGTGAACCTTTAGGGGCTAGAATGGATTAACTGTACTTAAGTGTCATATGACACTTCCTATCTATGGGTTTACTTTAATTATTGGGTGACAATCATCAGAACTCGACAAATAATAGAAACATAAACTATATAGACATCTCGTTAGGGTTTTGACAGAGTTTAGCACATGTAAGGGAGGCTCTGCAAAGGAAGAAGGATCTATGGAAGAAACCCCCGATGAAGACAACCTCGATAGTGGTAAATCCTCTTCTTCCTCTCTGATTAAACGTGCCCACAAGCTTTTCTATCAAAATCTACGCGTCGGGGTTACGGACGGCTGTGTTTTTGTAGGGAAATTTCATTGCTTGGACAAGCAAGGAAAAATTATTCTCTACGATGCAGTTGAGTACAGGCATATCTCTGTCTATCCACCGCGGACAGTGAGCCCAAGCGCCAGGCACCAGGCCATAGGGACAAGGAGACCACAGGTGGGCAGACTTTAGCTCACGACCTAAAACCCAACATCGAGCCCATGATACATCAAACCAGCGAATATACAAAACAATCACGGAGTCCAAATCCAACAAATAAACCAACAAAAGCACAATGCCCAACTCGCCATGCAGACCATGCGCAAAGCCATGACAGAGGAGTCCATGAGCACCACAAATATATATATATATATATATATATATATATTAATAAACAAAAAAAAACACCGCAGGTGCAAACACCGAGCCTTTCCTCATAGTAGAGGGGCACCCAACAAAGCACCAACACCAACGCCAACATAATACGTCCATACCCATACCCACCAAGCGCACACAACCACCAGGGAGAGCTCACAGGGGCACGACTGTGTTGCACAGTGTATAAAAATAAAAAGAAAAACCAGCTGACATTACAATGCTATCACCCAAACCACAAGCCATCAAACGCCCGAGAAGCCATGGAAGAAGGCCATGGGAAGAGCGGCTAGAGTAGGGAAAACCCTTACTAGAGTGCAGAGAAGGGAGGCGATCGAATGATAGGCGAAGGAAGGGTTAGGCGCGTAGAGTTAGGGTTAAGAAAGAGAGTTGGTAGGTGTGTCGGGTTTTAGGGGGGAATAAGAGTCTGGGAGGGCACGTGGGCCTCATGCGAGGACCCACTGCCCATATTTTTATTTTTATTATTTTATATTTTCTTTATTTTATTATTTAAAAAAAAATAAAAAATAAAATTAGTGTAAAATTCTAAAGTAAGTTTGAATTAAATTTAGAGAAATTTTAAAAAC
>ML776931.1:706090-768640 GCA_009831015.1 Picea engelmannii
CGGTAGAGATTATGTTAGGGTTTTTTTCCCTAGAAGGCAACCCTCTTTTATGAGGGAAATGTATTGCGGCTATGGTTGATGGTGAATGTTGTATTCTGAGAGAGGAGACTGTGAGAGAAAGAAGAGGAAGTTACAGTGGGTTTAGCTATAGATTGTATCCCTTCATTTGCTGGATAATAATAAAGGAAAAACCTGGCAATTTTTCTGGTGGACGTAGCCCACACTGGGTGAACCACGTAAATCTTTGTCTCTCTTGTATTATGTGTCTTTTGTGTTTTGTTTCTGCATTTGTTTTATTTTATTGCTCTGTGGTCCTGTTTTTATAACAGGACAGTCCTGATGGGCCTCTGAGTTTTACCCTAGAAATCCCCGATTTCCCTGTTACGACGAGACGACGTCAGTTGGGCCCACACGGAGCTCTCCTCTTGTTAGAAAATCAGAATTCGTGGTTTCAACTTGCGAGAGTATCTTGTCCTCAGGACCTCTAAAACGTCGATCCCTGACTCTCTTTGTATTTTTGACACGCGTCCCCAGTGGATGGACGGTTCAGATAAACCCTCGGGTTTCGCCAAATTATAAAACCAAAAACGCTTACCTGTGCAACCTCCGGTGTCCGGATCTCCGATGTTGTATGATCACGACACATGTCCCTCCAGATATCTTACATCTGTGATCCTTTCGCCGTGCGGGGGTTTAACAGGTCTCGGATTCTTGTCTGTTGAATTCCTGATATACCGATGATTCTCGATTCCTGCCACCTGTCCCACCAAATGGACGACTCTGAACTCGTCGAGATTTTCATGAGGGATTTCATTGACCTCTTATCCACTGGACTTTCAATTTCCCGAATCCCGACACCTCAATATCCCGATGCTTCTCGGGGTTCTCACTCTATCCACGAGCGTTTAAACCCTGTGCAACTCCTGTCAGATCGTACAGTTGACGGGTAGCTAACCAATGATCCAATGGCTCACGATTCTTGGGGCTTGAACTTCGAACGCAGTCGTAACCTTCTGATGAAGGAGCATCGCCAGAACATCAAGCGAGCCAGCATGGAAGCGGGAGACAACTGGATAAGCCAACACAAAATTTTGAAAACACTTTGGAGATTGATGCACCAAACATTAATATGGCAATTTAATGAAGCACACTTGTATATTGTAATGGACCTTGAGCGTTTAAGCTCTCATCCTTAGTAGATAGACAACATCTAAGATAGTTAATGTAAAGTAGATAGAATTTAATTGTAGATTAGACATCTTGAGAGCACAAGAGGGAAACGGGATATAGACACCCTCATTGTGCATTGTAACATTATTCAGGAAGAGCATGTAGAGAATTGTATGAAGAACACCCATGTACAGACATTGGATTAATAGAAGAAAGTTTTGATTCAATTTTATGGTTTGTGTTGTTCTTTGTATATTTATGATATGCTCATGGATGTTTGCTTCCAGTCATACATTTGCTTTTATATGCTGTGTATGTGATTTCATGTTTGAATGTGGAATCTGAGAGGACGAGTAGAATGAGTTTCAATTTTTTTTCTGTTTGAGGGAGAGGTTTCCTGCAAGGAGTGCAGTTGAAGTTGTTCACAAAGAGTGAGTGACAGAGGCTCAGATAGTTCAACCTTTGTTCTCGCTCGCCCAAGAGTGAATTTGGTCGATGAAGCTATGCAAGGAGTGCACAGGCTAAGTTAAATCTCAGAATTGCGATTCTGAGTGAGAATAGTGAAGGACAGTTGTTGCAGGTGTGCGCAGAGTCAAGGAGCTTCAACACTCAGTCGAGGTTGAAAGGTTGCCGCAAGGAGTGCGCGCAAGATTTTTCTTGAAGGACTTGAAGTCATGGGAAAAGATCAGGAAGGGCAGAGTCTTCGAATTCGTCGAAGAATTACACTGAGGAGAATTTGTGTTTGAAGTGTTCAAGCAGGCATTGCAAGCTTGCGAACAAGTGAACAAGTCTTTGTGGAGAGGGTCATTGGATTCATGCAGCTAGCGTGAATCGGGGTTTTCATGAGTCGAGGCTCCAAAGTATTGCATCAAGAACTGTGATATCATGATCCGCGATATTCCGACTGACTCAGAACCATCCATTTAGTGGGACGCGTGTCAGAATATCCATGAAGGTTGGGTTTTGAGGCATCGAAGATCTCGGAGGTAGAATACACATATAGCTCAGAATCACGAAACGCGATATCCCGAAGGGAGATTTACGTGGGACCACAATAAGAGCAGAGTGGAAGACAGGTGGCATACCATATCGGGGATCAAGAAAGGGAAAGTCTCGAATCCATTGACATCAGGATTCGTGATCCCGTGAACCCCGAAATCTTGATAGAATTGACACAGGTGGAAAAGTCAACCCACCCGTGTGCATCGGAGTTTCAGCACATCGGGTATCAGGAGTCGGAAAATCGAAGTGCTTGACCTCGCGAGTAGCGAAATTGTGATAGAGCATCATTTTCGACAGAGCAAAGGAGAGGTCAACGTTGACTCATATCAGGTCTCGGCGATTTGAGAGCATTGAGTTTGACCTTTGGACTCGCGAAGTTGCGAGTTCCGATTCCTAGATAAGTTGAGAGAGGGGGATCGCTTGAAGAGATATGTGGGAGTATATTTCTTGATAGGGAAATAGAAGAACCTTGGAGTTCTTTGGGCTGAGGAGAGAGAAGATCCTGTGAGCGGACGTGTTTTGAGGAGTGTGTTTGCGTAAGTTTTGGTATCAAAGCGGGATTGTTTCTTTTCTTTTTGTAGTAGAGAAGGAGATAATATACCATGCCGCCCAAGAGAGAAAGGCAATCACCTGATCCAGAGGATAGGGAAATCCCGAGGAGAAGGGGCAGGCAGATAGCGAATCTAGAAATGGAAAGACAGATGCGTGATCTCTGAGCTAGACTCGAAGATATGGAGACAACGCAAAGATGCACAGTTGGTGCAGGGGATCTTAGTGATTCCGAAGATGAAATTGAAGTTGGACATGAAGAAGAAGTCACAGCAAAAGATGCCATGAGTGAACGTCTAATCAAAGCTATTGCCTGGATGGGTGCAAAGGCAAAGATGGACATTCTAGTTTATGAGGGAAATCTAGATGCAGAGGAGCTACTAGATTGGATTAGAGCTCTGGATACTTACTTCGACTATGAAGATGTCGAAGAGGATAAGAAAGTCAAGAATGTTGTCACGTGCTTGAAGGGACATGCAACATTGTGGTGGGATGAGCTACAAGATGACAGACACTGCAAAGGCAAGCAGAAGATCAAGATCTAGGACAGGATGATCGTGAAGATGAAGGCGAAATTCATCCCCAGGGACTATCAGATCACTTTGTTCAGGAGGATGCAGAACCTGAGATAGAAGTTGATGTCGGTGAAAGAATACACGGAGGAGTTCTATCGACTGAACATCAGGGCAGGTCATCGGGAGAGCGATGATGAGAAGGTTGCTAGATATCTGAATGGTCTAAGATATGACATTTAGGATGAATTAAGCATGCTAACCATCTGAACGGTGGAAGATGCTTATCAATTGGCTCTGAACACTGAGGAGAAGCTGATCCGAAAACAAAGTCAGAGGGGCCGAGGTAGAAGTCAACCCAGAGGAAAGGCAGTTACCCAGGACAAATACCAGAATCCCAAGGACGAATGGAAGAAACCTCAGGGTAAATTTGAGAGAGGTGGAACCTCACAGAGACGGCCACATGTTTAATAGAGAGGGAAGCATAATGATCAGCGAGGAGGATATGCTGATGGCAATACTTTTCCTCGTACCAGAGGTAGAGGAAGAGGAATAGGTGGAGTAATCGCATGTTTCATGTGTGGAAAGAATGGGCACAAGTCTTATGAGTGTCCATAGAAAAGAAAGGACATGGGAGAAGCTCACATCACCGAAGCTTAGAGGCAGGATGTTGAGCCAGAAGATGCAGAAGGTGGAAGGTCATTGATAATGCGTAAAGTCCTTTTGACACCTGATAAGGAGGTGGAAAGTTCAGTCCAAAGGACCAGACTCTTTAGAACAGCTTGCAAGACCAAGGACAGGGTGTGCAAGGTCATAGTAGACAGTGGTAGCACAGACAATCTCGTATCCACAGAGATGGTCGAGAAACTGGAGCTGGAGACGACTGATCATCCCAACCCATATAGAGTTTCATGGCTACAGAAGAGACATCAGGTAACTATTACTAAACAATGCTTGGTTGAATTCAAGATAGGAGGGTATAATGATAAGATTTTATGTGATGTTATTCCCATATATGTATGTCATTTATTGCTGGGTAGACCATGGCAATATGACAGAAATGTGATTCATGATGGGAGAATGAACACATATACCCTGGAGAAGAATGGGAGAACCCATATGTTTCTTTCGATAAAGGATAAGGAGGTCAAGCCGGAAGTAAGAAAAAATGTACTTCTCATGAGTGGGAAGGAACTTCTTACGGAGGTGAAGAAGAAAGAAGATCCACAATTCTGTGTGGTCAGGAAACCGAGGATTGTTCTAACTAGCACAAGAGTGGATGATCTACCAGATGAGGTTCAAGAACTGCTGGAAGAGTTCGCTAACATCATAGTGGATGAATTACCTCATTCGTTGCCACCAATGAGGAGTGTGAGTCATCATATAGACCTCATACCAGGAGCTAGTTTGCCGAATAAATTCGCGTATAGGTTGACACCGCAAGAAAATAAAGAGGTTAAGAAGAAGGTCCAGGAGTTGTTGGACAACGGGTTAGTCAGGGAAAGTTTGAGCCCATGTGTTGTTCCAATAGTACTCAGTCCAAAGAAGGATGGAGGTTGGAGAGTGTGTACTGACTCAAGAGAGATTAACAAGATAACCATCAGGTACAGATTTCCATTGTCGAGGATGGATGATTTGATGGATTGCCTGAGTGGGGCAAAATATTTTTCGAAGATAGATTTGAAGAGCGGATATCACCAGATTTGCATGAGAGAATGTGATGAATGGAAGATAGCCTTCAAAACAAACGAGGGTTTGTATGAATGGATTTTCATGTCGTTTCGCTTGAAAAATGCATTGAGTACCTTCATGAGGTTGATGAACAAAGTGCTAAAAGAGTTCATCGGCAAATTTGTCATCGTGTATTTGGATGACATACTGATTTTCAGTAAATCAGTCGCAGAGCACTTACAACACTTGGCTACAGTGATGAAAAAGATACAGCATAAGAAGCTATTGATTAATATGAAGAAGTCCTCATTCATGAAGACAAAACTCATTTACTTTGGATTTGTCATATCGGCGAATGAGTTGAGAATGGATCCGAATAAAGTGGAGGTAATTAAAAATTTGCCATCACCGAAGAATATTTCTGAGGTGAGAAGTTTTCATGGTTTGGCTAGTTTCTACCAAAAATTCATCAGAATCTTCAGTGGTATTAGCGCAACAATGATGGATACAATGAAGAAATGGCATAAGTCTTTTCACTGGACAACAGAGGCTAAGAAGAGCTTCAATCTGTTGAAGTGGAAGATCACGAAACAACCAGTTTTGGTGTTGCCAGATTTCCAGAAAACATTTCAGGTAAAATGTGATGCAACTGGATTTGCCATCGGGGCAGTCTTAAGTCAAGAAGATAGACCAATTGCATATTTCAGCGAGAAGCTGAATGAGGCAAAGCTGAAATACTCCACATACGATAAGGAATTCTATGCTATCATCCAAGCATTGAAAAAGTGGAGGCACTATCTGATTCCGAAAGAATTTGTTTTGTATAGTGATAACCATGCATTGCAATATGTAACTCAACAGGAGAAGTTGAATCAGAGGCATGTTAAATGGGTTGAGTATATGCAGAATTTCACTTTTGTGATTAAGAATATTTCGGGTACTACTAATCAAGTGGCTGATGCTTTGAGAAGAAAATGTTTGTTGTTGCAGGAGTTTCGAGTCAAAACATTGGGTTTTGATAATATCAGGAACATGTATGCAGAGGATGCAGATTTTAGGGAAGAATATGAAGCTGGTGAGAATCCATTTCTCAAATATAGAAGCCCTTGGCTGGATTACATGATCCAGGAAGGATTACTATTTAGGGGTAATCAACTGTGTATTCCGAAATGTTGCATGAGGGAGAATCTGTTAAAGGAGAAACACAATCGAGGATTGGCAGGACATTTTGGCCATGATAAAACATTCGAGAAGCTGAATGAATCATATTTTTGGCCGGGAATGCGAGCGGATGTCAAAATATTTGTAGACAGGTGCAGGATTTGCCAACATTCGAAGGGAAGGAAGAAGAATGTAGGCTTGTATCAACCATTGCCCATACCAAAAAGGCCATGGGAGGCGATAAGCATGGATTTTGTATTGGGGTTGCCAAGGACACAAAGAGGTGTTGATTCGATCTTTGTGGTCATAGACAGGTTTTCTAAAACAACACACTTCATTCCATGCCAGAAGACCAGCGATGTGACGCACATCGCAAATTTGTTTTTCAAGGAGGTCATTCGACTTCATGGGTTGCCGAAAAGAATAGTTTCGGACAGAGACACCAAATTCATAGGGAATTTTTGGAGGACCTTATGGAAGAATTTGGGAACTAACTTGATGTTTATTTCTGCCTATCATCCTCAGATGGATGGGCAAACAGAAGTGGTTAACAGAAGTCTAGGAGACTTACTGAAGAGCTTGGTGACAGAGCACCACAGCAGTTGGGACAACATATTGCCACAGCCAGAGTTTGCATACAACGATTCGGTGAATAGGAGCACAAGAAAATTCCATTTCAAATTGTATATGGGATGCAACCGAGAGGAGTTTATGAACTGCGAGATTCAGAACAGACTGCGACTAGCAGCGCTAGTGCAGAAGAGTTCGCAGAGGCCATGAAAGAAATTCACAGCCAGGTGAAGTAGCAACTGTTGGATTCAAGTCAGGAATATAAGCGCAGAGCAGATCAGTGGAAGAGACAACTTCCGTTTGAATTTGGTGATCTAATTCTGGCACACTTGAGAAAAGAAAGGTTTCTGAGAGGAACATACAACAAGCTCAAAATGAAGAAAATCGGGTCGTGCAGGGTCTTGAGAAAATTCGGGGAAAATGATTATGATATTGAGTTGCCGAATGGAATCGGAATATCTCTGATATTCAATATCGCAGACTTATACCCATACAGGGATGAAGAAGCAAAGACTGGAACTGAACAACTAGTCGTCCAGTGGGTGAAACAATTGCCAGTTGCAGAGAAACCGCAGATGGAGTGCATACTGGACAAGAGAGTGGGTAAGAGGAATAGGCGAAAAGAATACTTTGAGTATCTGGTCAAATGGAAAAACCATCCAGTGGAAGATGCCATCTGGGAGACTGAAGAGAAGATTCTAAAGCATGGACAGATTGTGCAGGAGCTCATGGATAGGATCCCATGAAAATTTTCAAGCCAAGGAGTATGATGCAAGAGCATCGCCAGCACATCAAGCGAGCCAGCACGGAAGCGGGAGACAGCTGGACAAGTGTTGGCGGGCAAAATTGACCGTCCGTCAACTGGGAGAGTGGAACCGGTCCGGGGTTGTCTAAATAACCCAAGCCGTTTGGAATGGACCGCCCTGACGGGTTTAACGGCTCCATTGGCCGCTCTAAGGTCTCCTAAGAAAACCAAAGAGAAAAGATGATTTGAGCTAAGTGGTCTACCTAAACTAAATAAAACAAGCTAACTATGATTAAATACAAGAAAGTAACTAAAATAAAGGAAACTAGAAACTAATAAAACATAAAAAGAAACTAATATACTAAATACAAGCTCTTCTAACTATCCTATCTACAAACTACTAATTACACTTATAATAACTCAAATCAACTATCTAATTATCAATTATGATCATTCTTATTCACAAATGTACACTATGGACAATCTACAGATTTGATTAAAACCTGCAAAACTCACGTGTTTGCTGCCTTAGGACAGCCAAGAAACTCTTTTTGACTTTTATATTTTATGAAAAGGAAATAAAAATTACTGAAATTACAAGATCTAATATATTTATTGAATTTAAAGAATCTAATATAAATCTAATAAACTTACATCTGTATTAAACTACTTAATGAAAACAGTAAACAATACTCTAATTGACCTGGAAACGCTCCAAGTCTTCCCTCTGTATGATTGCTTCTAAGTTGTTCGGAGGAAGAAATTCACACCGTTTAATCCAAAAGATTCTCGCAAACGATCAGTTATGCTGCTTCTTGAAGTATGTTACAGGACAAACAAGACATAAAAGAAAATCATAACAATTTTCTGATTATAAATTCCTGCAAAAGGAAAACCTATTATGCAGCAAATTTATATATAACAATTCAATTTATGACGAAGACAAAGCTATCATTCACAAAATGAATCTACAACTGTTATGTCTTTTATCTATTTGGAAGAAACAAGATATAGTAATAAAATTATATCATTTGAATTTGATTTAGATAGCAAAGTAATACTAAACCATAAACAAAAAGATATACAAAACATGGAACAAAGTGTTGATATATTGAAAAGCAAATGCTATGACAAGACACCAGTTCTACTCCAGTCTGAATCAAAATTCTATATCCTTGTTCTCCCACAACTGAGGAAGATGATTATTACAAAAATCATAGGTTTATATAGGTCTCTCACAAGGTAAAACATCCTTGTGAATAATAGCAAATAGTTTTACACAGTCTGGGAATAATCCCAAAATCCCTTAAACTAAGTAACTAAAAATGAAAGTGAAATCCTTAAGATATCCTCCAACTGCTCCTCATATCTATTGCCAATTCGAATTTGCCTGCAATAGACACAAAAATCATGTTAGAAAAATATTTTATTAAGAAAACAATAAAATTTTGACTCCATAGACTTAGCTATAGAATCATCTGATTCTGTAGCTAGTCAAGAATAGCCAACAGGATCAGATCTCATTCAAATCAAGTCAAATCGAATTATCCTTTAATAACCCTCAAAACGAGTTACAAATAATCCAAGTGAAATTATCATTTAAATCAAATCATATCAAAATAGATTTAATTGAAACAGGATAAGAGAATGCTCTGTCTTCAGTTACCATAGAATATGGTCAAACCTTGACAGGTTTGTTTTGAATTAAAAGAAATTGGACATTGAATCATGCTTGAATGAGATACAATATAACCGTAATCAATAACCACAATCAAACAGGATAGTAACCATATCAAATAAGATTTGCCTCAACTTAACTATAATCGATATGATTTGAAAAACCAAACATACGTTACACCTGTAGAAATATAGATATCATTTCAATCAATAGTAACGATAGAAAGGCTGTAGAGACTCAGCATGATATTTATTCTATTTTGAAACATGTGTAACAGTCTTGACCAAAATCATTGTATACTTCAATTGCTGAGTATGACAGAATCAAAATCGAACAGTATTTGCATAACTGTAACCTGGACAACAATCAAATAAGATCGGGTTTAAGACAATTATAGCCGAATTTTTTCTCTGGGCACATTGTTTCATTCGTGACTAAAAATACACAGTCATTCCATTTCACAATAGAACAGGGTCGATTTGCCTTACGAATTGGCTGACTAGAAGTCAGGTTATCGTTAGGATTTGCATCAATTCTTAATATAAAACAAAGCCCCTTTTTTAAACAAAATCCAAATCATATCCAAGCTACTCAAAGTCACATGCAAGTAGCAGATAACTACTGTAGGTGTTTCATAACCAATTCAAATTACAATATAGATCATGTTTCAAAACGTTGAAGTGCAAAACAGTTTGCCTATAATAGATACAACAGAGCCTTCAATCGTAACTAATTTAAATCAAACAAATCCAGCATATGATTACTAAAATCAAAACCAAATCCAACTCAAACTATAAACAAAATTCGATTTACCAAAACAAATCATATACATCAGTGCATGTTTATGTAACCGAGCAAGTCAATAATGCACACAGAGTTTACAAATGTGCCATATAGATGAGCGAGGGTTATACCAGCTAGACTGCTGAGACTATGCCAGTTTTGAATTGACAATAGCCGTGGCTGACTCGACATTCTTGAATAGAATCTAACCAGTGGTTCGTTGCTTCTTGTCGGAGGGTTGCACCTTCACCTTATGACCAGTGAGCTTAGCCAGTTGATTTTCTAAATCACGGACTATGGTTTGCAACATCGGCACATCGGTGTAATATCTCTCCAACCACAACCCACACTGATCGCACAGGGTGCCAGGGTTTTTCGATGATTCACCGAGGGTTCCTTGAGGTAGTTCGATGCTAGGAAAATTAGGATTATCCCTGAGATAAGGTGGCAAATTCTTGACAAAATCATATGCAGGTTTGTCACATAAACCCTCTGAGTAAGGATACTCATCAGCGAGAAATCGTTCGATTTCTGAATCAGAGTCTTCGCTGACCACGATAGGCTCAGATTTGGCAGGGGGTTTAGGCCTATTTTTTGCTAGGCAAGAGATTAAGTGAGAGTTTTTCTTGCCTTTGGCATTAGCATTAGCTTTAGCTTTAGGCCGATTGTCTGTAGGCTTAGCAATTTCGACCTGTGTGGTGACAGACATGGGTAGGCTCGTAGGGGGATCGGGTAGAGGTTTGGGTAGCAAAACACTGTAGGGTACAAGCGCAGGCTTGCTCTCGGTCACCATAGGCTTATCAACCTATGGTGGGTTGGACTCTTGAAAACCATTACGAATGAGAAAAATAGACCAACAGTCCCGATGCAACCCCAACTCATATACCATACACATTTTAATCAATCCCACATGGAAGAGGCTAGCATTGGCCTGGCCGCGTTTGTACCGCTTGGCCATCTTGAACAAACTTTTGTGTAGGTAGTGGGGCATGCTAAGTTCGAAATCCATAAAAACCATCAACAAACAAAGGTGAAATAGAAAAACAAACCCGTACATGCCTTCGCAAGTAATAAATTGCTTGATTACCATTAGGAGATCATACCAGCGAGGTTTTAACATTTTCGCAGGCAGGCCCCTCTCACAGGAGTTCACCGCTCGAGACTGAAATAACAATGTCCATGGTACATTATCCACCTTGTAGTTTTTCGACCACTTCTGTCCTGTAATAGGCAGACTAGTTAACGAGCTGAGAAACTGTTCATTGGTTTCAAGTTGCACATCACCTACTTTGGCTTGGCAACTATCGAATGATAACGCGAATTGTCAGGCCACAACAAGGTTATACCCATCAAATTTCCTTATAAACTGGAGCCATCCATATTTTTCAAGGTTGCTATAAGCGCCATCAAACATCAGCAGTGCTTGGCACCCGTTGGGCTCGGCCCTCACAACCGGAGCCATAGCTTCCGAGCATGGTAGGGTTTGAATCAGAACGATACAAAGGGTCGACAATGGTCACGACAAACAGCTGCAATACTCAAAGAGGCAGGGATTAATGGTATGCATGCAAAGGTGGCGTGACTACCACCACCATGCAAAACATTAATGGCATAGTACCAACCCTGTTTTATCAATCATAACCACATTCAACATAATTCGGCCAACCCAAATTGTAAATGGTGGACAATCATATTAACATGTCAATGTATGGTTCGAAACTATAGTCGTTCAATATAGAATCAAGCCAATAAAATAATGCACCAAGCAACGATTCAACCCATAGAATCAAAATCCAAAAGATTAACCAATGTGCCAATGTAAACTTAGACTAGTGCCATTCCATGTTAGATCAAACCCATAATATCAACAAAGCGCTTTGTTGCATAGTCAAATGTTTCAAAGTTTATTAGGGAATTGCAACAAAAGTCTCATATAATCCACAAGTCAAGAGCTCATAGCACATAAAAACCAAAATCAATTATAACCCTTATAAGACCAAATGTAATCAATAAATTTTCATGCTTCAAGGCTTCTAAATCGACTTGCGCAATCAAAATGAAATGGACGTAGTTTGAAAGAACCTTTGCAGTTATGCGATAAACCAATGGTAAAGTGTCTTTAAGAGAATAAAGAAAAGGCTATGACAGTCCAAATAATGATAGATGGGTTTTCACAACTTCAGTTATGAAAACTGAATCGAAATCAAATTGTAATTTGTCGCAAAAGTAAAACAAATGTCCAGTTGCAAAATGCGACAATGATTTGTCGTAGAAGACAAATTGGGTGTGGGTAGCTTTTAGGGTAATTTAAAAAAAAATGAATTGGCTGCCAACAATGGCGACATGCTGGGCGAAGCAGTTATCTCTGTCAAAAGAAATGAATTCAGATCAGGATAGCAAAGAAAAATTCATCGTTAAAACAACAGCCAGAAAATCATACTAACATCATCATCAACCGTTTTTTTCATCTATGTTTCAAAAGATGAAAACCAAGAACAGTCCTTAAGATCAACAAGTCACGATTTTTATGATAAAATCTTCAATACTGTTGGCATGGCCACTGCTACCAGCAGGCATCCATAGCCTCGACAGGGTTTCCATTTAACCCACTCGGACGTCTTTATCTTATCAAGAAGTTCTAGATTAGAATAAAGGACTTTAAAAGAGTTTCCATATATTTTTTGCAAATTTTCATTTACCCGACATTGCTTCGTTGCCAGCAGGCCTATTCAGTACCCCTGTTCAGGCCTGTCTTGGCACCATGCTTGCATTTACCCGCTGCCAGCGGACCTGTTCAGTATCCCGGCGGGTTTACAAACACTTCCCACAACTCATAATGATATTTTTATTCTTGCTTTTTTTTTTATAGACAGTTGAGCGGGGTGACACTGAAAATTCTTTGGTATCTTGTCATATTTTTTCAGATCTCATCATAATTTTTTAGCACTATCCTTTATTCAGCTCCAGAAATGTTTTATTTCTAAAACAACTTACTTTGACAGGGAGACATCCTTTTGAGTCATTTTTTTACGGAAAAGGGATAGCGTAAAAAGATAAAGATAATCATGACAAACTTCACTCATATATTGAAATCAGTCAACTTCTTTCAAACAAAATTTTCCAACATCATTTTTAAAATATATCACTGATGTTCGTACAATCTTTCAGAAGTCATTTATGCGAAGAGATTTTTCCATGTTCTTTTTCTGAATGGCTCAGTGTAGAAGCATGCATATGTTTCAAAAACACACCAAAACACACCAAACTTATCAATCAAATCAAAGTCAAAACGAAAACAAAAGCGAAATAAAATGAAATATTTACATAATATACACGGATAGAAATCAGGCAAAGTATCTTTTCAGGACTTGGCCATTCATCGGATAGGTGTCAGGCTGTCCTTCAAGATTTTGCAAACGGAAAGAACTAGGACCCAACTTTTCAGCAATCAAAAATGGCCCAAGCCATAAATTTTGAAATTTAGTGTGTTCACCCTTTCCTTCGTGTGGTTTGTCCCACTTTAAGACGAGATCACCTACTTCAAAATTTCTATCAGAAGCAGAATTAGAATCGAACCAACTTTTAATCAGTTGTTGATGTTGGTCTAATTTGTGCTTGACTTGGGTTCTTATTTCTTCTAACTTCATCAGAGCATTAATACGGCTTTCTAAAGGGGGACATTCTTCTTCTTGAACTTTTTGCGATAATTGGAGTGACAGAAGAAGAATATGAGGTGGCAGAATGGCTTCTCTGCCATAAACAAGGAAAAAAGGGGAATTACCTATAGCGGCTTTGGGTGTTACCCTATCAGCCCACAATGCATTAAGTAGTGCGTTGTGCCAATTCTTGTGATTTTCAGCGACGGTTCTCTTGATAATCTTGATCAAGTTCTTGTTGGTTGATTCTGCTAGGCCGTTGCCCTGAGGGTAATAACTAGCGGAATACTTAAGCTTTATTCCTTTTTCTAAGGAAAACTCACTCATCTCAAGAGAAGAAAAGTATGAAGTGTTATCAAAGACTAGACAATCAGGGATGCCAAAACGAGTGATGATATTTGAGTTTAGAAAAGAGATCACCTGATTTGTGTTCACAGTTCTTAGCGCGACAGCTTCAGACCATCGAGTAAAGTAATCAGTGGTTGTCACAATATACTTATGTTGCTGTGAGGATGGAGGGTTAATAGGACCAATGATATCAAGGCCCCATTGTTGGAAAGGAGAATCGACTGTGACGGGCTGCAAGGGAAAGGCTGGTTTTTGCAATCGCCCTGATGCTTTCTGACAAATGATACATTTACGGCACAAGGCGTGGGCATCTCTAAAAAGTGTTGGCTAGTAATAACCGGCTCTTAAAACCTTATGAGTTGTGGTATCGCCACCGAAGTGACCACCAGCTTCTCCTTCATGCAACTCGAGCAAGACATTTTCTGCTTCGTCCTTCTCAAGACAACGCATCAGTACGTCGTCAAAATTCTGACGAAACAATATGCCATTAACTAGATGAAAGGAGGCGGACTTTAGTCTCAATGCTCTTCTCTTGGCAGGGTCGAGGTGACGAGGTGCTGATCCATGTTGAAGACAGTGTCTAATATCATCATACCAAGGACTTACGAGGTTTTGGGTACAACAAATCATAGTCTAATCGCGTTGTTCTAGGTCTGATGTGTCACTAAATTCTTGTTGTTCAGTTTCCGAATCAACTACCAACTTACACAAACCTTGGCCTCTCACAATATGAGCTGGAGTGATTTCTAAGTCATACTCCTGCAAGGAGGTGACCCAGTTGGCTCTCTTCTCTCCTAATTCTTTTTGCACTAACAAGTTCCTAACGGCAGGGTAAGGGACAATGACCTTCGTCCTTGACTTCAAAAGATAAGACCAGAAATTATTAACTGCCTTGAAGACAGCGTAGGCTTGTCGATCGACCGCTGGGTAATTAAGTTCAGCGCCTTTTAAAACAGAGCTCATAAAGGCGATAGGTACTTCGTTGTTTTCAGAATTCTTCTGAGTTAGGACTGCAGCATAGGAACGATCAGAGGAAAAAGTGTAGAGTGTAAAATCTTGAGAGAAATCAGGGCTCATGAGGGATGGGGCATCAATTATGGCCTTCTTTATATCGTTAAAAGCCTTGTTTTCAGTGGGTCCCCAGTGATATTGGGTGTCTTTCTTAATCAGGTTCTGGAGAGGTCTGACCATCTCGGAGAAACTGAGGACGAATCTTCTCATGAAATTGATCTGGCCTAAGAAAGACTGCATGGATTTCTTGGAGGTAGGTGGGGAAAGTTTGGTGATGACTTGGGTCCTCTCGGGGTCAATAATCATTCCATCACTAGACACAATGAATCCTATTAGTTTACCCTGTCCTACTGCAAAGATGGACTTCTCGGGGTTCAAGGAGATGCCGTATTTACGACATCGTAGTAGGACGGCTAGTAGGTGAGCTAGATGATCGTCTTTGTTTTTAGAATAAATAGTCACATCATCTAAGTAGACTACTACGGAGTGATTTATCAAGCCTCAGAAAGCAATATCCATTGCTCTCTGAAAGATAGCACCAACATTGATCAATCCAAAGGGCATTTTGCGATAAGCGTAAGTACCCCACGGGGCACGGAAGGTAGTTTTTAATTGGTCTGACAGAGACATTAAGACTTGGTTATATCCAGAGAAACCATCCAACAAGGATAGCCTCTCAGAACCAGATACTTGTTGAAGTATCTGTTCCATGGGAGGGACAGGATAATTATCTTTATGAGACGCTTTATTGAGGTTCAGGAAATCAACACAAAGTCGAATTTCCCCATTTTTCTTCCGTACTGGGACGAGGTTGGATACCCATTGGGTGTGTCTAACAGGAAAAATTATTTTAGCACTTAAGAGTTTATTCAATTCTTTTTGTACGGTCGGTTCTAGTTTAGGATGCATTTTCCTCAGTTTTTGTTGAAAGGGCAAGGTTTGGGGCTTCATCGAGATGACATGCTGTATAATATTGGGATCGAATGTTTTAAGATCTTCGTAAGTCCAAGAAAAGACATCCTTAAATTCTTTAAACAATTTAACAAAAGAAGATTTTTCCTACTTAGAACATCCCAAGCCTAAGTTGATACACTGAGGGTTTTCACTAGTCCCTAAATTGAATTTTTCATAGGACAAAGAGGAACTGTTGGTTTTACAATTGACCGTCTTTTTGAATTTATCTTCAAAATAATAAAACTTTTCTAATCTAGCAACAGATTTGGGTATGGGATTTACCATGTTCGATTGAGCTTCAAGAGGTTTCGGATTAGGTATTACCGTAAAGTCGTGCAAATTGTCGTTGTGTGTTTGCTCATAAATCACAACACCTTGAAAGGTTTCCTCCATGTGTATAAAGTTAATGATCTGCTGATCATCATCAAATACTCTCCAGTTCGTGATATTGTCTAGAACAGATGGTCGAAACAATAGTTCCACGGAGAAAGCGTTTGGAGATAAGCCTTCTGCAGGAAGAAGTTTAGAGGCAACATTAGCAAGTAGATCGTCTTCAACATTGCTTGATCTAGGGATGGAATTTATATTAAAAGCCAAAAATTTGTTTATTAAACTCCATACCTTAGACTAGTAACATTTGAGATGCGGGGTAAGACAATGTATAGAATTTCTCACCTGCCTGACCACTATCTCAGAGTCACCGAATACAACTAGATTTTGAATGCGCATGTCCAAGGCTTTTCTGAGACCTTGTAATAAAGCCTCATATTATGCAATATTGTTAGTACATTCAAATTCTAATCTACAAGCCAATAATGTTTTATTACCTGCCGGATCAATAATGATGTAGCCTGCACCAGCTCCTTCTTTCGACTTGGAACCATCGAAATATAAAGACCAAATATGATTCTTATCAGGCTCACCAGATTGTTGGATAGAAGCTGTTGGTTGCGTACATGCTAAGATCTCAGACTGTTGTTCTGGATTGTTGATAGGTGAAATTTCAGACATGAAATTTCCGAAGAAGGTGTCCATCCCTTGGACTTCAGGTGAATCTGCCGGAGGTGTATATGGTTCATTGGGGTCGTTCAGGTCTGTTACGGTGAACTTGAGGTAACGCTCACGATTCACTCTGATCTTGTTGGGCTTTCCATTTTCCGGAAGCCATAAGTGAGACCAGTCTGTTGCGAAGTAACCATGTAGTAGCTCCGACCAGTCCCTGCTCAAAAACATACCATACACTTCTTGAATATCAACTACAATTATATCGATAACTTGATGAACCTTTGGGTTAGACGATAATCTAATCAATACATTTTTCAGTTCGCCTATGACTTTAACATCTGTTCTATCAAGTTGTATAATTTTCAAAGAAGATGGTTCTACTTCGGCATTAATATTTTGGCAGACCGACCAAGGCATCACATTTGACGATGCTCCTGAGTCAACCATACAGTTATGCACATTTCTGTTGAAGATTTCGAAAGTTAAAAGAAAAGGAGGAACATTATTGCGAGTATTTAGAGATGCAGCTTGTGATTTCTTACTCGCAGTTGCTAATGCTAGTTTATCTACTTTGTTTGTGTTATTTACATTATTTACATTATTTACATTTGGTGCAGGAAGGCTTCCTTTATCTTGAGGATCAGGATTACTTTTTGTGGAAGTCTTCTGCGGAACTTTTCTTTGCACAACCTTATTACCATTCTTGCCATTGTCTAAAATATTTTGCAACATCTTCTGTAACAAGAATGGAAACTTCAATAACTCATAAATAGAAATGTTAGCCCGTAATTTCTTAAGATCTTTGACGACATCATAATCTAACTTACGGCTAGCATCACTTTGTTTGGTTTCTACTGATTTAGATGGATTTGGAAGGGAAGTTGTAGCATTATCGACAGGAGGTTTGTTTGCGGTCTTGCTCCTAGTGTTGTACGGGTGAACAGTCTCGAAGTTGGCTTGAAAGATACTATCCGAGAAATGTCCAAAGATATTTGGAGAAGACTCTTCTTCTTGAGTTGTTTCCTGCTCGACTTCCTCTTGAGGAATTTCAAGAGGGATCAAGTCATCTTGGGCTCCTAGAATTGTCTGAAGAGCACATTGCAAACTTTCTAGGTTCAAGCCTTCAGAGTTTGGATTAGGTCGGTTTGTTGGGAAAGGATTTCATAAAGGAGGTTTGTAAGGTCCTTTACTCGAAGAGGCTTCCTCGGTCGACCTTTTTAAGTCTATAACTTGATTAGATAAATTTTGTACGACTTTGGTTAAATTTTCCAAATCAGAATTTTCGGATTGTGTTTTGTTTTGTGTAGGTCTGGGGAGAATTTCAATCTTCTTCTTGGAAGAAGAAACAGTCTCGGTTTCGTTACTAGAAGAATCCTTAATACTAAGAATGTCTTTTTCAATTTGCATAGCCTCTTCAAAGGCTTCTAGTAACGTGACCTTTTTGGATCTTTTCACCCAAATAGTTATACTTTGATGTAGAGATTTAGTGTAGTAAGCTATTACAAGACTCTCAGCAGGCATAGAGTCTGCTAGGATTCTATTCTTAAGTGTTAAAAATCTTTGATTAAAATCTTTAACTTTTTCTTTTGCATTCATTTTTAAGTTTGAAAGATCCATGACTAAGACTTCCGGAGGTTTCTCCGTCTCTGAATTTTTCCAAAAAGCATGACTCAAACTTTTCCCAAGACACTATAGTGTGAGGTTACTGGGCAAAGTACCAAGTGGATGCATTACCCTCAAAGGTGTAAGGGAACAACCTACAGACAACATATTCATGTTCAACATTACAGAGTCTGATGGCTAACATAAATTTTTTGATATGATCTTCAGCTATCTATTTTGAATCGGGATCAAACTTAGGAAGCCATTTCTCCTAGTGCTTAGGTAAAGGGTGTTGGGCTCCAGGTACAGCTACAGCATCCTGGTCCAACCATGGTCTAGCAGGGTTGTTCTGATTTGCCATTGGGGAATTAGGTGTAGAAGGCTGAGAAGGTGGTTTTCCTTCGTCAAAAGAGGAATCTCCTCCAAAAGAAGAAGGAGATGAGGGAGGAGGTGAAGGAGGTATCCCAGATCCTCCTGCAGCAGGATTTGTGTTTGGATCTATAGGATTCACAGTAAGGTCTATATCACCTAGTTGTTCTTGAACTTTAGAGAAGTCTAAAGGTTGACCCCACGGGTGATTTGGTTGCCTAAGACTAGCAAAGGCTTTGTGTGATTTAATGAGAGTTTGTCTAAAAATTTCTTGTATATCACCGCCTGTAGGATTAGGGGTTGCTGGCTCAACTGTGATCTGCGGATCTTCGGTTGAAGTAGTTGTTGTTTGAGGGGGAATATTATCATATGAACGGCTTCTAGTCACTATGGGTGTGCGATTAGGGGGTGGAGGAGTCTTGTGACCACCTCTTGCCATCAATTTAGTTTGGCCCTCCTTCTAGCGCCATTTGTTGGCGAGCGAAATTGACCGTCCGTCAACTGGGAGAGTGAAACCGGTCCGGGGTTGTCTAAATAACCCAAGACATTTGGAATGGACCACCCTGATGGGTTTAATAGCTCCGTTGGCCGCTCTAAGGTATCCTAAGAAAACCAAAGAGAAAAGTTGATTTGAGCTAATTGGTCTACCTAAACTAAATAAAACAAACTAACTATGATTAAATACAAGAAAGTAACTAAAATAAAGGAAACTAGAAACTAATAAAACATAAAAAGAAACTAATATACTAAATACAAGCTATTCTAACTATCCTATCTACAAACTACTAATTACACTTATAATAACTCAAATCAACTATCTAATTATCAGTTATGATCATTCTTATTCACAAATGTACACTATGGACAATCTACAGATTTGATTAAAACCTGCAAAACTCACGTGTTTGCTGCTTTAGGACAGCCAAGAAACTCTTTTTGACTTTTATATTTTATGAAAAGGAAATAAACATTACTGAAATTACAAGATCTAATATATTTACTCAATTTAAAGAATCTAATATAAATCTAATAAACTTACATCTGTATTAAACTACTTAATGAAAACAGTAAACAATACTCTAATTGACCTGGAAACGCTCCAAGTCTTCCCTGTGTATGATTGCTTCTAAGTTGTTCGAAGGAAGAAATTCACACCGTTTAATCCAAAAGCTTGTCACAAATGATCAGCTATGCTGCTTCTTGAAGTATGTTATAGGACAAACAAGACATAAAAGAAAATTATAACAATTTTCTGATTATAAATTCTTGCAAAAGGAAAACCTATTATGCAGCAAATTTATATATAACAATTCAATTTATGACGAAGACAAAGCTATCATTCAAAAAATGAATCTACAACTGTTATGTCTTTTATCTGTTTGGAAGAAACAAGATATAGTAATCAAATTATATCATTTGAATTTGATTTAGATAGCAAAGTAATACTAAACCATAAACAAAAAGATATACAAACCATGGAACAAAGTGTTGATATATTGAAAAGCAAACGCTATGACAAGACACCAGTTCTACTCCAGTCTGAATCAAAATTCTATATCCTTGTTCTCCCACAACTAAGGATGATGATTATTACAAAAATCATAGGTTTATATAGGTCTCTCACAAGGTAAAACATCCTTGTGAATAATAGCAAATAGTTTTACACAATCTGGGAATAATCCCAAAATCCCTTAAACTAAGTAACTAAAAATGCAAGTGAAATCCTTAATATATCCTCCAACTGCTCCTCATATCTATTGCCAATTCGAATTTTCCTGCAATAGACACAAAAATCATGTTAGAAAAATATTTTATTAAGAAAACAATAAAATTTTGACTCCATAGACTTAGCTACAGAATCATCTGAGTCTGTAGCTAGTCAAGAATAGCCAACAGGATCAGATCTCATTCAAATAAAATAAAATCGAATTATCCTTTAATAACCCTCAAAACGAGTTACAAATAATCCAAGTGAAATTATCATTTAAATCAAATCATATCAAAATAGATTTAATTGAAACAAGATAAGAGAATGCTTTGTCTTTAGTTACCATAGAATATGGTCAAACCTTGACAGGTCTGTTTTGAATTAAAATAAATTGGACATTGAATCATGCTTGAATGAGATACGATATAACTGTAATCAATAACCACAATCAAACAGGATAGTAACCATATCAAATAATATTTGCCACAACCTAACTATAATCGATATGATTTGAAAAACCAAACATACGTTACAGCTGTAGAAATATAGATATCATTTCAATCAATAGTAACGATAGAAAGGCTGTAGAGACTCAGCACGATATTTATTCTATTTTGAAACATGTGTAACAGTCTTGACCAAAATCATTGCATCCTTCAATTGTTGAGTATGACACAATCAAAATCGAACAATATTTGCATAACCGTAACCTGGACAACAATCAAATAAGATCGGGTTTAAGACAATTATAGCCGAATTTTTGTTCTGGGCACGTTGTTTCATTCGTGACTAAAAATACACAGGCATTCCATTGCACAATAGAACAGGGTCGATTTGCCTTACGAATTGACTGAGTAGAAGTCGGGTTATCGTTAGGATTTGCATCAATTATTAATATAAAACAAAGCCCCTTTTTTAAACAAAATCCAAATCATATCCAGGCTAGTCAAAGTCACATGCAAGTAGTAGATAACTACTGTAGGTGTGTCATAACCAATTCGAATTACCATATAGATCGTGTTTCAAAACTTTGAAGTGCAAAACAGTTTTCCTATAATAGATACAACAGAGCCTTCAATCGTAACTAATTTAAATCAAACAAATCCAGCATATGATTACTAAAATCAAAACCAAATCCAACTCAAACTATAAACAAAATTCGATTTACCAAAACAAATCATATACATCAGTGCATGTTTATGTAACCGAGCAAGTCAATAATGCACACAGAGTTTACAAATGTTCCATATAGATGAGCAAGGGTTATACGAGCTAGACTGCTGAGATTATGCCAGTTTTGTATTGACAATAGGCGTGGCTGACTCGACATTCTTGAATAGAATCGAACCAATGGTTCGTTGCTTCTTGTCGAAGGGTTTCACCTTCGCCTCATGACCAGTGAGCTTAGCCAGTTGATTTTCTAAATCACGGACTCTGGTTTGCAACATCGGCACATCGGTGTAATATCTCTCCAACCACAACCCACACTGATCACACGGGGTGCAAGGGTTTTTCGATGATTCACCAAGGGTTCCTTGAGGTAGTTCGATGCCAGGAAACTTAGTATTATCCCTGAGACAAGGTGGCAAATTCTTGACAAAATCATACGCAGGTTTGTCACATAAACCCTATGAGTAAGGATACTCATCAACGAGAAATCCTTCGATTTCTGAATCAGAGTCTTCGCTGACCACGATAGGCTCAGATTTGGCAGGGGGTTTAGGCCTATTTCTCACCAGGCGAGAGATTAAGCGAGAGTTTTTCTTGCCTTTGGCATTAGCATTAGCTTTAGCTTTAAGCTGATTGTCTGTAGGCTTAGCAATTTCGACCTGTGTGCTAATAGACAAGGGCAGGCTCGTAGGGGGATCGGGTAGAGGTTTGGGTAGCAAAACACTGTAGGGTACAAGGGCAGGCTTGCTCTCGGTCACCATAGGCTTATCAACCTGTGGTGGGTTGGACTCTTGAAAACCATTACGAATGAGAAAAACAGACCAACAGTCCCAACGCAACCCCAACTCGTATACCATACACATTTTAATCAATCCCACATGGAAGAGGCTAGCATCGGCCTGGCTACGTTTGTACCGCTTGGCCATCTTGAACAAACTTCTGTGTAGGTAGTGGGGCATGCTAAGTTCAAAACCCATAAAAACCATCAACAAATGAAGGTGAAATAGAAAAACAAACCCGTACCTGCCTTCGCAAGTAATAAATTGCTTGATTACCATTAGGAGATCATACCAACGAGGTTTTAACATTTTCACAGGCAGGCCCCTATCACAGGAGTTCACCGCTTGAGACTGAAATAACAATGTACATGGGACATTATCCACCTTGTAGTTTTTCGACCACTTCTGTCTTGTAACATGCAGACTAGTTACCGAGCTGAGAAACTGTTCATTGATTTCAAGTTGCACATCACCTACTTTGGCTCGGCAACCATCGAATGATAACGCGAATTGCCGGGCCACAGCAAGGTTATACCCATCAAATTTCCTTATAAACTGGAGCCATCCATATTTTTCAAGGTCGCTATAAGCGCCATCAAACATCAGCAGTGCTTGGCACCCATTGGGCTCGGCCCTCACAACCGGAGCCATAGCTTCCAAGCATGGTAGGGTTTGAATCAGAACGATACACAGGGTCAACAATGGTCACGGAAAATAGATGCAATACTCAAAGAGGCAGGGATTAATGGTATGCATGTGAAGGTGGCGTGACTACCACCACCATGCAAAACATTAATGGCATAGTACCAACCCTGTTTTATCAATCATAACCACATTCAACATAATTCAGCCAACCCAAATCATAAACGGTGGACAATCATATTAACATGCCAATGTATGGTTCGAAACTATAGTCGTTCAATATAGAATCAAGCGAATAAAATAATGCACCAAGCAACGATTCAAACCATAGATTTGAAATCCGAAAGATTAACCAATGTGCCAATGTAAACTTAGACTAGTGCCATTCTATGTTAGATCAAACCCATAATATCAACAAAGCGCTTTGTTGCATAGTCAAATGTTTCAAAGTTTATTAGAGCATTGCAACAAAAGTCTCATATAATCCACAAGTCAAGAGCTCATAGCACATAAAAACCAAAATCAATTATAACCCTTATAAGACCAAATGTAATCAATAAATTTTCATGCTTGAAGGCTTATAAATCGACTTGCGCAATCAAAATGAAATGGACATAGTTTGAAAGAACCTTTGCAGTTATGCAATAAACCAATGGTAAAGTGTCTTTCAGAGAATAAAGAAAAGGCTACGACAGTCCAAATAACGATAGATGGGTTTTCACACCTTCAGTTGTTAAAACTGAATCGAAATCAAATTGTAGTTTGTCGCAAAAGTAAAACAAATGTCCAGTTGCAAAATGCGATGATGATTTGTCGTAGAAGACAAATTGGGTGTGGGCAGATTTTAGGGTAATTTTAAAAAAAATGAATTGGCTGCCAACAACAAGCCAGCACAAAATTTTGAAAACACTTTGGAGATTGATGTGCCAAACATTAATATGGAAATTTAATGAAGCACACTTGTATATTGTAATGGACCTTGACCCTTTAAGCTCTCGTCCTTAGTAGATAGATGACATTTAAGATAGTTAATGTAAAGTAGATAGAATTTAATTGTAGATTAGACAGCTTGAGAGCGCAAGAGGGAAATGGGATATAGACACCCTCATTGTGCATTGTAACATTATTCAGGAAGAGCATGCAGAGAATTGTATGAAGAACACCCATGTACAGACATTGGATTAATAGAAGAAAGTTTTGATTCAATTTCATGGTTTTTGTTGTTCTCTGTATATTTATGATATGCTCATGAATGTTTGCTTCCAGTCATACATTTTCTTTTATATGCTGTGTATGTGATTTCATGTTTGAATGTGGAATCTGAGAGGATGAGTAGAATGAGTTTCAATTGTTTTTCTATATGAGGGAGAGGTTTCCTACAAGGAGTGCAGTTGAAGTTGTTCGCAAGGAGTGCGCTGACAGAGGCTCAGATAGTTCAACCTTTGTTGTCGCTCACCCAAGAGTGAATTTGGTCGCTGAAGCCGTGAAAGGAGTGCACAGGATAAGTTAAGTCTCAAAATTGTGATTCTGAGTGAGAATAGTGAAGGACAGTTGCTTCAGGTGTGTGTAGAGTCAAGGATCTTCAACACTCAGTCGAGGTTGAAAGGTTGCCACAAGGAGTGCATGCAAGAGTTTTCTTGAAGGACTTCAAGTAATGAGGAAAAGCTCAGGAAGGGAAGAGTCTTCGAATTCATCAAATAATTACACTGAGGAGAAGTTGTGTTTGAAGTGTTCAAGCAGGCACTGCAAGCTTGCGAATAGGTGAACAAGTCTTTGTGGAGAGGGTCATTGGATTCACGCACCTAGCGTGAATCACGGTTTTCATGAGTCGAGGATCCAAAGTATTGCATCAAGAACTGTGATATCATGATCCGTGATATTCCAATAGACTCAGAACCATCCATTTAGTGGGATGCGTGTCAGAATATCCACGGAGGTCAGTTTTTGAAGCATCGAAGATCTCGGAGGTAGAATACACATACAGCTTAGAATTGTGAAACGAGATATCTCGACGGGAGATTTACGTGGGGCCACAACAAGAGAAGAGTGGAAGACAGATGGCATACCATATCGGGGATTGGGAAAAGGAAAGTCGTGAATCCATCGACATCGGGATTCGTGATCCCGCGAACCCTGAAATCCCGATAGAATTGACGCAGGTGGAAAAGTCAACCCGCCCGTGTGCATCAGAGTTTCAGCACATCGGGTATCGGGAGTCAGAAAATCGAAGTTCTCAACCTCGCGAGTAGCGAAATTGTGATAGAGCAGGATTTCCGACAGAGAAAAGGAGAGGTCAATGTTGACTCATATCGGGTCTCGTTGATTTGAGAGCATTGCATTCGACCTTTGGACTCGCTAAGTCGCGAGTTCTAATTCCCCGATAAGTAGAGAGAGGGTGTTCGCATGAAGAGATCTGTGGGAGCAGATTTCTCGATAGGGAAATAGAGGAACCTTGGAGTTCTTCGGGCCAAGGAGAGAGAAGATCCTGTGAGTGGACGTGTTCTGAGGAGTACATTTGCATCACCTTCGTGCTCCTTTACTAGATCGGATGATTGGCGGTATTTCACAAATCCTCTCCACAAGATCCTGACCGTCTGTCTCTTCCTTTTGATGATTCCATGAAATGAAGCCAGTATTCTTCTGCGAAAACCTGTTCCACCTGTGGTACAACTGTGCAATGCCTGTTTAAACACTCAATGACACAAACTTTCTATGCTTCTCTTCCGACAAGCTTGAATTCCTTATCTATCCCGAGCTTCCACACAAATCTGAGTCTTCAAGAAGGCTCTTGTACGCACTCCTTGCAACAATTCTCAAGCACTTCTAAGTGTTGAGATCTTTCAACTCTGTGCACACCTGCAGCAACAGTCCTTGAATTCTTCACTCAGATTCATAATTATGAGTCTTCGCTTGGCCTGCACACTCCTTGCATGGCTCCTGTGCCCAACTGCACTTCTGGGTACTTAGAACAAAGGTTAATCTATCTAAACCCTCTGTCAACGCACTCCTTGTGGACGACTTCAACTGCACTCCTTGCAGGAACTCTGGCTCAGATAGAGAAACAATTGAAACTAATCCTCTCTACCCTTTAGACTTCAACTTAGAACACAAAATCATATACACAGCATATCAAAGCATATGTATAACAGGAAGCAAACATTCATGAGCATATCAATCAACACACTTACACAAAGAACAACACAATGCCATAAATTTGAATCAACTTCTTATATTAATCCAAATATATGTACATGGGTGTTCTTACACATCTCTCTGCATGCTCTTGTTCTTCCTGCTTAATAATAATGTTACAATACACAATGAGGGTGTCTATATCCCGTTTCCCTCCTGCACTAAAAAACTGTCTAGTCTAGAATTAAATTCTACCTACCTGCATTAACTACTATAAATGCCTTCTATCTACTTCAGATGAGAGCGGGATGCTCAAGGTCTGATTACAGTAAATGAGTACGCCTCTCCTTAATTATCACATTTAAGTTTGGCGCATCCATTCTTCTTCCAAAGTCTTAAACAATTTAACATATGCTCAAAATGTGTGGCACTTGCCCCCACACTCACTTGATGTTGGTGAGGCTCCTGCATCATACTCCCTCACTTGAAAAATATCTACTTCATTCTCCCAGCTGGCATCTTCAATTGGATGTCCCTTCCACTTGACCAAATATTCAAAGTATTGCTTTCTTCTGGTCTTCTTACCAATTCTTTTGTCCAGTATGTGTTGCATCTATGGCGTCTCTGTAATTGGCATCTGCTTTTTCCTCTGAACCTCTAGTTGTTCATTTTCTGCTCCTGCTTCCTCAGGTTTATATGGGTACAGATATGAGACATTGAATATCGGAGAAATTTTGATCCCATCGGGCAATTCAATCTCATAAGCATTTGTCCCAATCTTCTTTAAGACCCTAGATGGCCCAATTTTCTTCATCTTCAACTTATTATATGTTCCTCTCGGGAGCCTTTCTTTTCTCAGATGTGCCAGAATTAAATCACCAAATTCAAATTGAAGTTGTCTTCTATGCTGATCAACTCTACACTTATACACTTGACTTGAACTCTACAATCGCTCCTTCACCCGGCTATGAAGTTCCTTCATCGCCTCTACGAATTCCTCTGCACTAACACTCCTCATCGCATTATGTTCTGAATCCCTCAGTTTAGAAACTCCTCTCGGCTACATGCCATATACAATCTGAAATGGACTTTGGCCTGTGCTCCTGTTTACTTAATCGTTATATGCAAACTCTGCCTGTGGTAGTATGTTGTCCCAACTGTTGTGGTGCTCTGCCACTAGGCTTCTCAACAAATCTCCCAGACTCCTGTTCACTAATTCAGTCTGTCCATCCATCTGAGGATGATAAGCAGAACTAAACGCCAAGTTAGTTCCCAACTTCTTCCATAAAGTCCTCCAGAAATTCCCTATGAACTTCGTATCTCTATCCGAAACTATGCTTTTCGGTAGGCCATGAAGTCAAATGACTTCTTTGAAGAATAGGTTCGCAATGTGTGTTGCATCGCTAGTTTTTTGACATGGGATAAAATGTGCCATATTGGAAAATCTATCCACCACCACAAAGATCAAATCAAATCCTCTTTGTGTTCTTGGCAACCCCAATATGAAATACATGCTAATTTCATCCCACGGCTTCTTAGGTATAGGCAACGGTTGATAAAACCCTGTATTCTGCCTTCTTCCCTTCGAATGTTGAAAAATCCTACATCTGTCCATGAATCTCTTGACCTCTTCTCGCATCCCTGGCCGAAAGTATGATTCTCTCAGCTTTGCGAATGTTTTTTCATGACCGAAGTGTCCAACCAATCCTCCACTGTGTTTCTCTTTCAACAGATTCTCCCTCATGGAGCATTTCAGAATACACAGTTGATTTCCTCTGAAAAACAACCCTTCCTGAATCATGTATTCTATCCACGGGCTTCTGTCGCTGAGAATTGGATTCTCAGCTACTTCATACACTTCCTTGAAATCCTAATCATCGATGTACATGTCCCTGAGATCATCAAAACCCAATGTCTCGACTTTGAACTCCTGCAACAGCAAACACTTCCTGCTCAAAGCACCAACAACTTTGTTAGCAGTACCATAAATGTGTTTAATTACAAAAGTGAAATTATGCATATATTCTACCCATTTGACGTGTCTCTGATTCAACTTTTCCTGTTGAGTCACAAACTGCAGTGCACGGTTGTCACTGTATAAGACAAACTCTTTCGGGATTAAGTAATGCCTTCATTTCTTTAATGCCTGTATGATAGCATAAAAATCCTTATCATAAGTGGAGTCTTTCACTTTCGATTCATTCATATTCTCACTGAAATATGCTATTGGCCTGTCTTCTTGACTCAAGACTACCCTGATTGCAAATCCACTTGCATCGCATTTCACCTGAAATGTTTTCTGGAAATCCGGCAACACCAAAACTGGTTGTTCTGTAATCTTCCTCTTCAACAGATTAAAGCTCCTCTCAGCTTATTTTGTCCACTGAAAAGTTTTGTGTCTTTTCTTCACTGTGTCCATCATTTTTGCACTAATTCCACTGAAATTCCTGATGAACTTCCGGTAGAAACTAGCTAGCCCGTGAAAACTTCTCACCTCAAATATGTTCTTCGGTGATGGCTAATTCTTGATCACGTCCACTTTATCTGGATCCATCCTCAACTCATCTACAGATATAACAAATCCCAGATAGATTATCTTTATCTTCATGAATGAGGACTTCTTCATATTGATCAACAACTTATCTTCTTGTAATCTCTTCATCACAATGGCCAAATGCTTCAGATGTTCAGCCTTCATTTTACTGAAAATCAGTATATCATCCAGATATACGATAACAAATTTTCTGATGAAATCCTTCAGGACTTCATTCATCAACCTCATAAAGGTACTAGGCACATTTGTTAAGCCAAATGGCATAAAAAGCCATTCATACAACCCTTCATTGGTTTTGAAGGTTGTTTTCCACTCATCACCTTCCCTCATGAAAATCTGGTGTTATCCACTCTTCAGATCAATCTTCGAAAAAAAATTTGCTCCACTTAAGCAATCCATCAGGTCATCCATTCTTGTCAATGGGAATCTATACCTGATAGTTATCTTATTAATCACCCTTGAATTGGTACACATCCTCTAGCCTCCGTCTTTCTTCGGGCTGAGTACTATTGGAACAACACATAGACTCAATCTTTCTCTGACCAAACCTTTGTCCAAAAACTCATGGACTTTCCTTTTTACTTCTTCATTCTCTTGTGGCGTCAATCTGTACACGGATTTATTTGGCAAACTAGCTCCTGGTATAAGATCAATATGGTGGCTCACACTCCTGATCGGTAGCAACGTAGTTCGTCCACTACTATATCAACAAACTCTTCTAACAGTTCCTGAACCTCTTCTAGTAAATCGTCCACTCTTGTGCTGGTCAAAACAATCCTCGGTTTTCTGACCACAAAGAATTGTGGTTCCTCCTTCTTCTTAACCTCCATAAGAAGTTCCTTCCCACTCATGAGAAGTACAGTGTTGCTTACCTCTGGCTTCACCTCCTTATCCTTAATTGGAAGCAACATATGGGTTCTCCCATTCTTCTCTAGGGTATACGTATTCATCCTCCCATCATGAATCACATTTTTGTCATATTTCCATGGTCTACCCAGCAATAGATGACAAACATCCATAAGAATAACATCACACAAGATCTTATCATTATATCCTCCTATTTTAAACTCAACTAAACATTGTTTAGTGACATTTACCTGATGTCCTTTTGTAGCCATTAAACTTTATATGGACTCAGATGTTCACTCATTTCTAGTTCCATCTTTTCTACCATCTCAGTTGAAACGAGATTATCTATGCTTCCACTGTCCACAATGACCTTGCACACCCTGTATTTGTTTTTGCAAGCCCTTGCACACCCTGTCTTTGCACTGAGTCCTCCACCTCCTTCTCTGGCATCAAAAGGACTTTTCGCATCATCAACGACCTTCCTCCTTTAGCATCTTCTGCCTCCACATCTCGCCTCTGTGCTTCGGCAATGTGAGTCTCTCCACCTTCTTTCTTTTTCTCTAAACACTCATAAGACTTGTGTCCATTCTTTCCACACGTGAAGCATGTAATTACTCCACCTCTTCCTCTTCCTCTACCTATGGTACGAGGAAAAGCATTATTGTCAACATACCCTCCTCTCTTCTTAGTATGCTTCCCTCATTGTTCAACATATTTTCCTCACTGTGAGCTGCCACCTCTCTCAGTTCGAGTCTGCGGTTTCTTCTAGTCCTCCTTGGGTTTCTGATATTTGTCCCGAGCAACTGATTTACCCATGGCTTGAATCCTGCCTCAGCCTCTTTGAGTCTAATTTTGGCTCAGCTTCTCTTCCACTTTTAGAGCCATCTGATAAGCATCCTCCATCGTTTGGATGGTTGCCATGCTCATCTCATTCTGAATCTCATATCTCAGGCCATTCATGTACCTGGCTACTTTTTCATCATTTCTTTCACGATGACCTGCCCTGATATTCATCCTATAAAATTCCTCAGTGTATTCCTTCACTGAAATTATCTTCTGTCTCAGGTTCTGCATTCTCCTGAACAGAGAAATCTGGTAATCCCTGGGGATGAATTTTTCCTTCATCTTTGTAATCATCCTGTCCCAACTCTTAATTTTTTGCTTGCCTTGGCAACGCCTATCCGCTTGTAGTTCATCCCACCATAATGTTGCATGTCCTTTTAATATCATGACAACATGCTTGACTTTCTTGTATTCTTCATCATATTCATAGTCAAAATATGTATCCAAGGCTCTAATCCAGTCTAGAAGTTCTTCAGCATCCAAGTTTCCTTCATAAACTGGAATATCCATCTTCGCCTTTGCGCCCATTCTTGCAACAACTTTAAGCAAGCGTTCATTCGTTGCATCTTTTGCTGTGATTTATTCTTCTCCATGTCTAGCATCATCTTCACTTTTGGACTCACTGAAATCTCCTATATTAGTTGTACGTTTTTGTCTTATCTCCATGTCCACAAGTCTGGCGTGTATGTTATGCAGATCTCTTTCTACTTATGGATTCTTCACTTGTCTACCCCTTCCTCTGGATGTCTCCCTTTCTTCCTCTGGATTGGGTGATTGTCTATCTCTTCTCCTTGGTGGCATGGTGAATCTTCCTTCTTCCTGCTACAGAAATCAAAGAATCATTTCTAAGCTCTGATACCAGTTGATGGTGTCCACCCAGGCACCTACCTCAGCAGGCCCCGCGCCTGGCCTCCCGGTCTTAAGGATCATTCAATTTCCTCCCTCGAACTAGAATGTCTCCTTCGAGTCTCTACTGGAATCTCCTTTGAAATTGGCCCACAAGTCTTTTCATCTCTTCACAGCCTCTAGGTCGATCTCTGTTCTCTACCCAATGCAAGAATAGAAAATAGGGTTTTAGGGTTTTCAAACTCCCGATGTCATGACCCTTCGATATATCGATTCTCTCCCTTGTTGCCTTAGCCTCCGGGCTACGCATTTGGTCCACATGACCTCCTCTTATATGACTGTATTCATACTCCCTATCGGGATTCAGGGTTTCGAGTGTCGAAGTGTGCTAAATCTCTTACCCATGGAACTCCCGATATTTCGACTCGCGATTTCACAATATGACATCACTAGGATGCCCTTCCACAAACAAAAATGATGATCAGTCACTGAGATCAACGGCTCTCGATCTCTCTCAGGGTTTCGCGACTTCAAATGTAGAAGTGCTTTGGTCTTCGATTCCCCGATATCGCGAATATTGATCTCCCAATTTGACTCCCCTTTCGGTACCTTTCCCAAAATTCAAGATCGATGCCACGCATCCTTAAAGATGGATGGTCCTAATGGGCCTTGGGGTTTTACCGTAGAAATCCCTGATTTCCCTATTACGACGAGACAACGTCAGCTGGGCCCACACGAAGCTCTCCTCTTGTCGAAAAATTAGACTTCGCGGTTTTGACTTGTGAGAGTATCTTGTCCTCAAGACCTCTGAAACGCCGATCCTTGACTCTCTCCGAATTTCTGACACACGTCCCCAGTGGATGGACAATTTATATCAACCCTCGGGTTTCGCCAAATTATAAAACCAAAAATGCTTACCTGTGCAACCTCCGGTGTCTAGCTCTCCGATGTTGAATGATCGCGACACGTGTCCCTCCCGAGATCTTACGGCTATGATCCTTTCACCGTTAGGGGGTTCAATAGGTCTCAGATTCTTGTCTGCTAAATTCCCGATATACTGATGATTCTCGATTCCTGCCACCTATCCCAGCAAATGGACGACTCTGAACTTGTCGAGATTTTCATGAGGTATTTCCTCGACCTCTTATCCATGGGACTTTCGATTTCCCAAATCCCAACGCCTCGATATCCCAATTCTTCTTTGGGTTCTCACTATGCCCACGAGGGTTTAAACCCTGTGTAACTCCTGTCAGATCGGAAGGCTGACGGGTAACAGGACGATGATCCAACGGCTCACGATTCCTAGGGATTGAACTTTGAACGCAGCCATAACCTCTGTGCTCCTTTACCAGATCGTACGATTGGAGAGATTTCACAAATCCTCTCCACAAGATCCTGACCGTCTGTCTCTTCCTTTTGATGATTCCACAAAATGAACCCAGTATTCTTTTGCGAAAACCTGGTCCACCTGTGGTACAACTGCACAATGCCTGTTTAAACACTCCACGGCACAAACTTCCTGTTCTTCTCTTCTGACGATCTTGAAACCCTTATCCCTCCTAAGCTTCCACACAACTCTGAGTCTTCAAGAAGTCTCTTGTGTGCACTCATTGCGGAAATTCTCAAGCACTTCTAAGTGTTGAGCTCTTTCGACTCTGCACACACCTGCAGCAGCAGTCCTTGAATTCTTCACTCAGATCCACAATTCTGAGTCTTCGCTTGGCCTACACACTCCTTGCATGGATCCTGTGCCCAACTGCACTTCTGGGTACTTATAACAAAGTTTGATCTATCTGAACCCTCTGTCAATGCACTCCTTGCGGACAACTTCAACTGCACTCCTTGCAGGAACTCTGGCTCAGATAGAGAAACAATTAAAACTAATCCTCTCTACCCTTCATACTTCAACTTAGAACAAAAAATCATATACACAGCATATCAAACCATATGTATAACAGGAAGTAAGCATTCATGAGAATATCAATCAACACACTTACACAAAGAACAACACAATGCCATGAATTTGAATCAACTTCTTCTATTAATCCAAATATCTATACATGAGTGTTCTTACACAACTCTCTGCATGCTCTTGTTCTTCCTGCTCAATAATAATGTTACAATACACAATGAGGGTGTCTATATCCTGTTTCCCTCCTGCACTCTAAAACTGTCTAGTCTAGAATTAAATTCTACCTACCTGCATTAACTAATATAAATGCCTTCTATCTACTTCAGACGAGAGTGGGATGCTCAAGGTCTGATTATAGTAAAGGAGTACGCCTCTCCTTAATTATCACAATTAAGTTTGGCGCATCCATTCTTCTTCAAAAATATTAAACAATTTAACATATGGTCAAAATGTGTGGCGCTTTCCCTCATGCTCGCTTGATGTTGGTGATGCTCCTTCATCACTAATCTACAGCTTATGGGCTATGAAATAGCCAAGGGATAATGATGATGAAAGTGGATATCATGACCACTAGCCAAGAAACATTATGGTATGAATATTGTATGTGAAATTATATTGGTTTGGATGCATTGCTATGATATGTGGACCAATGCAGGATTTCAAGTGAAGAGACTGCCCAAAACCGAATAAATGATGAAAAAACCCCCAGCAACACGATGCCACTATGTATTCCATTATAGGGTGTGGACCCTAGTCCTGTTAGGAGGGGTGGAGTAATTTCCCACCGTGTATCCTCCATTGTAGGGTGTGGACCCTAGTCCTATTAGGAGGGGTGGAGGCATTTCCCACTGTGTATCCTCCGAAACCTAAAGTCATGGGAGGACGGTGATAGCTCATGCTCCCCTAGACATGTGATGATGACTGTCAGTTGCCTACTAGGGAATCTTGGTCGAGATAGGGACACTTCCACTTACAGGTTCTATTTGGAGTTAGGTCAATATAGTTGATGCTCCCAGATAGTCCAGCAGAGGAAGGATAGGAATGGAGATGGAAGTAGGTTAGGGAGGAAGGATGAGTAGAAATAGTTGATAGAGTATGGATATTTGTCTGATGGTGGAATTTAATGTTTTCCCTTCAAAAAAAAAAGAGAAATGTGTATATATGAATATTCATTATTATGTAACTAAACCACAGTTGTTTAAAATAAAATTGGTGAACCAGATAATAGTAATTAAAGGATTTCTCAAACAATTGATTGGTTTGTTGTCTTTTATAAAAGACTAGTCTTGATGACTGGATTGGATGCCTACATAAATTACGAAAGGATGGTAGTTTTGATTATTAGTACATGCATGAGACTTGTATGTACTAGCTACACATACATTTATTGTACATATACACTAGTATGTATGAGTTTTCTTGACTTACTTACTGATAGTGTCGGTCAATTGTTATGAATGTGTGAACCATGTTTCTTTTCCTTTGTACCATATGATACCTTAACTTCTGGACAAATTTTCCTGAAGGGTGGGTGTATGTAACGACCCTGTTTAAATAAATGTATAGGATTATTAATTATAATTAATTGATAATCTGATTGTCCTAAGATGTTAGCTCAACAATAATTATTTCTTATATAATATTAACTAATTAATTATCATTAATTATTTGTTCATAACTGTCAATGATTAATTAATTATTAATCGACTCTTTAATTATGTGAGTAAAGAATTAATGGGGTTAATAATTTAATTTATTAAGACTTACGTATACGGGAGGGGATAGGACATTAAATGTAAGGATAAGATAAGATAAGATAATAAATACAAGGGGATAAGGTAATAAATAAATGGATAAGGAAATTAATGAAAGGAAGAGTCGGTGAAGGGGAAATATGACGAGGAGAGTCTTACGGTGGAAGACATTCTTTTGGGGGAGGAGGATTTGATTTTTGGGAGGAGGAAGCATTTTGGAGGGGGACGAGAGTATTGGTTTCTTGGCTTGGCTTTTGTGGTTCTGTGGTTGAGTTCTGCAGTCTTTGAGTATCATTGCAGGGGGCACCGAGTTGCTAGGGGTTTTGGGCATGGGGGCCAAGATTCCTTTCGGTTTCCTGGAGCTAGGGAGCCGGACAGACTGCTCCTAGTTGGATGGGAGGATAGTCGGTTTGGAGCAGATTTGGCCAGTGCATCAGACAACAACAAAGAAGAAGGCTAGACAACCCAGTCAATGGAGAAGTTAGCATCAGGAAGAGGTAAATTTGTATTATATTTTTAAGTAATTCTTAGTCTATAATGAAATTGTTGTTCATTAATTAATTTAACATGCTTATATGATGCTTATATGCTAAATTGAAATGAATTACTGAGTTTTCTGCATAGAAGTAGAAGTTTACTGTTCTAAATTTATGGATTTAATAGAATTGAGTTAATTAGGTTTCTACACATAAGTTGCAATATAGTTTCATAAGTTGCAATATAGTTGTATTTGACCACTCACCAATATTTGAGAATATAGTTGCATAAGTTGCAATATAGTTGCATTTGGAACCATTGGTACGTTTTCATAAAAGGGCCTTAGGTCCTAAACATATTTTCTTTGGCTCATTGGACATTAACAAGGCCTCAAACCACCACATCTATCCTATTTAATAGACTATGGTGCTTGGGGGGGATATTGGTGTCATTCACAATTTTTTCACCCCATGTATGGAACTTAGGTCTTGTCCATAGTCAAGGAAAGAACATAAGGTTTTTAGGTCCTATTTGCATATAGTTTCATATAGTTGCATATAGGTTTATAGGGAAATAACATAAGGCATGTTACATAGTTTCATATATTTGTATATAGTTGCATAGTTGCATAAGTTTCATTGTTGCATAAGTTGTGTAAAGTTGCATAAAGTTGCATAAAGTTTCTTAAATTGCATAAGTTTCATGTTGCATAGTTGGATATAATTGCATAAGTTGCATATAGTTGCATAATATTCAATATAATTTCATATAGTTGCATAAGATGAAATATAGTTGCATTTGACCACTCACCAATATTTGAGAATATAGTTGCAATATAGTTTCATAAGTTGCAATATAATTGCATTTGGAACCATTGGTATGTTTTCATAATAAGAATAGGTCTCAAGGTGTGTACCATGATTAGAGAGGGAAAATATGGCCTTAGTTTCTAAACATATTTTCTTTGGCTCATTGGCCATTGACAAGGCCTCAAACCACCACATCTATCCTATTTAATAGACTATGGTGCTTGGGTGGATTAAGATTCATGTGCTTAATGACCAAGATCAAGCACCCAATGGTAGAAGAGATCAAGGGTGGATAGAAATGGTAGAAGTTCCTTTGGGCATATGTGTGTGTATATGCATGCACACCCGTCACACTATGGTCTAGAGGCAATTCTACCATTGGGTTCACATCCACTGAGCACATATCTTTCAAGAATGCATCCATTGTACACACTTGTTAGGTGCACCCTTGTCTAGTGCTCTTGGGTACCTTGGCTACAATTTTTCCACACATGGCACTTTAGGTGAAACACCATTGGACAATAGACAATTAGTAAACAATTCATGAAGAAGGAAGAGGCACCATTGGGGATAGTTGAAGTTGGAAATGAGGGAGCTTGGTTCCACATTCTAGTGAAGCATTTTGAAAGTGCAGGGAAAGTCTCATATAAAAGGGATATGCCTTGAAAGTGATGAGGCATAAGGGAATAACTCATTCACAAGGAGTGTAATGGAGCTATGCAATTTGTTCTAAATTCAAGGTTGGCATAGTACAAAAAATTGGATCATTTGAATGATAAGAAAAAGAAGATAGAACATGCAAGAGGTAGGCTTGTGGTTTCTTTAGGGATTGGATTATGCATGATTTTTGGGTATTAGGTAGAAGGAAATATTTCCTTCGACTCAGTTTACCTCTATAATAGAGTTGTCAGAAGAGGTTGCAAACCCCTTGTTGTATATATTTAAAATTATTCATATAATAAAGTTAAGGCACCTTTCTTGAGTGAAACCTATATATGTGTGTTGTGGAATCTTTATGTCATTGGATGTCGATGTTCCTTGATTTTATTTATGTTGGATAAGTATTGAAATATTGACTAAGTGTTAAAGTATTGATAGGATGTTTTAAAGGGCATGGTTGGATGTGTGCATGTTGTTCAATGAATTTGGATGAGTAGGACTTAGTTTCATTTGACGTATTGTAGCCTAAGGCGAAGTTATGGTATTTAACCTTAAGTGAAGAGGCATAGTCTAGTTGTAGTAGGCACAGGTTGTCCAAGCCCTTGTGGTTAATGCAAGGTAGTGTTGCACAAGATTAGGTGTCAAAACATACTTGGGATAAACTCAAGTTTGAAAAGAAAAAAAATGGGCAGACTATAGGTTCATGACTAATGGTATTCAGGCATATTCTTTGCCACTTTTTGAAGGAAAGGTGGTATCATATATTTTTTTGAGATAGTTTTGGTTCTCATTACCATTTTCACTACTATGACATATGATATCATAGGATTATTCATGATATTGGAATGAAATTGAAGCAAAGAAAAAATCTTTGAATGAGTTTCCAAACATTTGAGTGATGTTCCAATGGCTATATTAGATGTAGAAATGTATTCACATCATGAATACAATGATGGTGGATAGGATCCTAATATTTGAAGGGTCAAAGACTAGGCTTGCAACCTAGGAAAACGATGTGTAGAAGATGGAAAATTTTCTTTGCAAGAATGGAGAAAATGAAGAATCCTTAGAGGAATAGATGATCGACATCAACCATAGATTTAAAAATTCTATATAAGTGTGTCAAAATATTGTAAAATTGATCACCGCAAACTTCAACACCGATGTTGATGAATGGTTGAAAATAGTGGAAGTCTATTGTGAAATTCAAAGACTAGGACGACATTATTAAGCTCTTGACACAAGTTATTTTCCATAGGAATAGTTCATCAATTCCTATGAGGATAAAGATCAAGGAACTATAATCATATGGTGGAACCCACAATGCTAAGTTACTTAAGTTTGGATGTTGAATAATAATTGGAACATATGAATGGAAGTTCACATGAGGCCAAGGTGAATGTCACAGTAATGTTATTGATAGGTACTACAAATATTTGGTGGATAAATCGAGTAGAGGACTTAGAATCCAATCATACTATAGATAAGATTGAAAATTGGTAAGATATGAAAGTAGCCTTGAAGGCTCAATTTGGGCTAGGAAATTGAATTAATATTGGATTACATGAAATCAATTATTGGCTCTTAAGAATATATGTAGGATTCAAGATTACATCAAGGATTTTTTAGGCCTCATGTTGGAGATGAAGGACATGTTTGAAGAAGATAGGTTGTTCCACTTCATGAATGGCTTGAAACCTTGGGTGTAGAGTGATTTATAATGCTAGATTGTGTATACCCTTGCAAAAAATCATCACTATAGTAGACAAGTTGTTGGAATACAAGGTAGAGGTAAAAGGAGTTCCAAGTATATGTGAGGATGCTTCATTAAGGGAGAAGTGGTTTGATAAGAATAAGAAGAAAGAAAAAGGGAAGGTGAAGCTATCTAGGAATTTTGGTGAGGACAAAGCCAAGAAACTAGATGCACCTAAGAAAAAGGGTATTCCTATTTCCTACTGGATTTGTGAAAAATATCATCATATAAAGAATTGTCCAATGAAGTATAATTTGTCTACTATGGAGAAAGTGGACAAAGCCTCCACGATCGGTCTTTTGCAAGTATTGTGTGTTGTGCTAGAAGACAAGTGTAGAATAATACAAGAGAAATATTTCATAGGACTTTTCTATGTTCCAACGATATTTAATGGAATATCAATTGATACCATGGTTGATACTGGGGCGAACCAAAATTCCATGAAGGAAGATGTTTTAAGAGAGCTTGGGTTGCAACTTGAGTTTACATGGACTTCCTTCAAATGAATGAAATTAGAAGTAGAAAAGGTTGATGTAATGACCAATGGAGCCACATTCAAGCTTAGAGATTGGAGTGGAATTGCATGTTTCTCCATTATTCACTTAGATTACTATGAGGGAAATAATTACCAACGAAGGTGAAGGAAGTGCTTGTGACTCACTTAGATTTTTTTGTCATCCTTTTAGGCCAAGATCCATGTTTCGTCCTTACAAATTGTAAAGGGGATGAGAAACCTTGTAGTAGAGAACTTGGAGGAATTAAAATTGATGGATAATCTATATGTGAGACATCAAGAGAAATTCTTATACAACCATTTATGGAAAAAAAATCAATGAAGGCTTTGTAACAATGACTCACTAGGCTTGAGGATCCACCTATCATCCCTACAATAAGGAAGTGGCATGAAGACATCGACATAATAGCTTCCTTGAGCATGGTTTTTACAGCCTGTAAAGGGGATGAGAAACCTTGTAGTAGATAAATTGGAGGAATTGTAATTGATGGATAATCTATATGTTAGACATCAAGAGAAATTATTATGCAACCTTCGATGGAAAACAATTGAATGAAGGTTTTGTAAAAAAGACTCACTAGGCTTGAATATCCATTTGTCATCCCTACAATAAGGAAGCGACATGTAGACATTGGCAGAATGGATTCCTTGAGAATGGTTTTTACAACCTATAAAGGGGATGAAAAACCTTGTACTATAGAACTTGGAGGAATTGGAATTGATGGATAATCTAAATGTGATATGTCAAGAGAAATTCATATGCAATCTTTGATGGACAACAATATAGTGAAGGTATTGTAACAAAGACTCACTAGGGTTAAATTCATAGTGGAATCCATAGTGACAATAGTATCTAGAATGATGGATGTTTTATTATATAATAAAGACATTCTAGTTCTATGTGGATAAATGGAGTTAGTAGAATATTCAAACAAGGAATCTAGTGAATAATTTGACCTATATGGGATAGATTTGACAAAAAACCAATAGTCCTTGTGAATGAGTTCTTCCCTTATGCCTCATCACTTTTAAGGCACCCACCTTTAATATGAGACTTTCCTTGCACTTGCAAAACGCTTCACTATAAAGTGGAACCAATCTCCCTCATTTCCAATTTCGACTATCCTCATTTCCAACTTTGACTATCCTAGATGGTGCCTCTTCCTTCTTCATGAATTGTTTACTAACTGTCCAATGTCCAATGATGTTGCACCTAAAGTGCCATGTGTGGAACAACTGGATCCAAGGTACCGAAGAGCACCAGACAAGGGTTCACCTAACAAGTGTGTACAATGGATGCATGCTTGAAAAATACATGCTCAGTGGATGTGCACCCAATGGTATAAGAGATCAAGGGTTGAGACAAATGGTAGAAGTGCCTTTGGTCATATGTGTGTGTGTTTGCATGCACACCCATTGCACTATGGTCTAGAGGCAATTCAAAGTAGTTTCCATAACGATGACCCAACTTCAATTCATGGTGAGCTCCCTCCACAACTAGATGCTTGTTGCCTCTTTGATGTGAGCTCCCTCCACACCTAGATGCTTGTTTCCTCATGGAGGTTTGTTCAACAATTACTTTCATTCATTTACCCCTTTTAGTAGAAAATCTTGATTAGTTTTTTCAAACATTTATTATCTCATCATAAGTGCATTTGTATATATCTACAAAGGTGATCAAATTTAAAGCTTCCATATCATTATCTCTTACTTCTATCAAGAGAATTGTCTTAGGAGAGTTTTTGTCAATTGAGGAATCGATAGATCTCTTTTAACCAAAGTGAAATATGTTAACATAGTCCTATAATGATTTGACCTTTATAAGTCATTTGGAATAGTTAATCTCTTGATCAGTCTCCATATTTTCAATATTCAGTGTATTTCTCTATAAAAAGATTCTTCATAGTTTCCAATGTCTAAATATTATGTATATCTAGACCTATGAACCATTTGAGGGATATTTACTTCAAAGTAGAGGGGAAAATTCTCAACTGGGCATAATTATTATATTCATAAGTGTTGCAAAGGGATTCAAATTCAAGGATAAAAGTGTCTAGGACCTCAATGATCATTCTATGAAAATGGGGAAGAGATTCTAGATTTATTTTTTCATTCTTACTTGTTTCCCTATCCCTAAATTCTTCGACACTTTATTCAAATATTCGTTTTGGACTATATTCAATTGTTATTGACTTACATTGCTCCCATGGGGATTTTTTCTTCTCATGGAACAATCAAGGGGATTGGTCATGTGTGAGTTGTAAACAATTATGGTTAGGGCTCTTCATTTTTGAAACCGATTATGAGCCTAGTGCTCAGGGTATGATTGAAGCATTTTAAAAGGATGACTTAGAATTTCATCAAGCATTCTATCAAACATTTCATCAAAAATTCTATCAAGAATTTCATCAAACAATTAGAATGCACACTCAAGAGATAGGATAAAGAAGTCAAACCATTTCCTTCGGCAGTGTTCCCTCCTCCGGTGAAAAACCATGTGCCCTCCTCCTCTGAAAATCCATGTTCCCTCCTCTGCAAATACATTTTCCCTATCCTCCTCCCGCGTGCCCTCCTCTTGTGCACCTCTCCCTGCTTCTCCTCCTTCTCCCCCTTCCACTCTGTGTGAAAATGTCTGTGCCCTAGCCTCCTCCCGTGCGCCTCCCCATCCTTGTCCTGTCCTCCTCTCCCTTCCATGCTCCAAATCCACCCTCCTCTCCCTTCCATCCTCAAAATCCATGGGCCTCTAGTGGTGGTTTCTTGCATATATGCATGTGAGCGGTGGGACTCTGGTGCGAAATCCATGTAGGGACTGTGGTGTTGGTTGCTTGCATCTCTGCACGCAAGTGGTGGGACTGTGGTGGTGAGTGTGTGTAGCTTTGTGCACGAGTGTATAGTGGTTGTGTTTTGAAATTATATGTTTTGTTTTTTTCTATTATATATATAATATATAATATATATAATATATAATATATATTATATATTATATAAAATATATATTATATATATATATAATATATATAATATATTATATATTATATATAGGCCTAGAATATAACTCTTCCAAAACTCTTCCATCTAAATCATTGGGGGCCCACCGAGAAAAGAGAATAAAGAGAAGGATGAGGGTTGTCCAAACATGTCTAGACTCGTAGAAATTTTTCTTAGGTGTCCTCCCTCATATAAGAGCCTCCTCGATAGAAGCCTAATAGAATGGCCACTAAGATGCCTCTTCATAGATGCATGAAACATGTTACCTTTACTTCAATATGAAATGAAATGGTCATGGAATATTCATTATTTAAAGAGATAGGAGTCTTAATCAAACCTCTGGTCCCAACCTTGGCATTATCCACTTCGAAGAGTGTGCTTGTTGCTAAAATGATATACACCATGCATTGATATACCATATATCCCTCAACTATAGAACCCTCCAGACGTGCTCTTTGTATAACAAAATCCTTCAGTGAATTCAACTACCTATCCACCATCCACATCGACCTTGTGTGGACTGGTCCACATACTTCAATATCCTCAACTTGGTGTATGAGGTAGTGTTCTTGTGCATTGAAAAATGTTGGAGGCAGATATTGTTGCATTTGATGTATTAGTCGGGGAATTTTCCTCTTCCAATACCTTATATCTTCTTTATGGATTTCTTTTGATGATACCCACCTACAAATGTCGATGCAATAAAATAATATCAAGGCATACATAAATTTGCAGATAAAATATACTATATCAATAAGTTCCAATACAAATCACATAAGAAGTAAATTTTCCTTATAAAATAATACTTACCTCATGTATTTGCCAAGTACATAAATAATTTGTTTTATATTGTTGTCAAAGTCGTCTGGGAAAGATAAAGGTAGAACATACTATAACAAAAAACAAATAATTATTATTTGTTTACAAAAAATTCATACCAATAAGCAAATATATTATAACCTACTAATTACCTTAATGAATGTATGCCAATCATGTGTTTTAACCCTACCAAAATCACCTTTTTTAGTTCATATATTTTGTATGTTCGACGAAAACCCCGTCGGAAACCTAATTTTTCGAATGACCTCTTTTACAATATTGCTCTGTTTCTCCATCAATAACCAAGGAAGACTAGTATTTTGTTCACGACCATCGCCATTAGAATTAATAATAACACTTTTCAAGGAATGATTAGCTTCTTGGATGTCACAACAAATCTTTCCAATTCTCTCTTTGTTAGTCCTTCCATCTAATATTCACCATAACAATTTTTTTATGTTCTTCCCAATATGCATTGTATCAAACAAATGAACTATTTTTAGGTGCTTGTAGTATGGAAATCTACTAAAATGCATCGGGTAAATTTTAATTCCTTGTGGAAGCCCATTCATGACTTAACGACATTCATGAAACATCAACAAATTGAAGTTAACACTAATCAATGGGACAAAATGAAATTAATACTAATGAAATTAACCAAAGATTTATATAATAGGTCATACATGAATAATTTGCGTACCTTAATGATTTCTAATATATTCCAACTTCCATAGGCGAGGTGTCATTCTTCGTGGTTTTTTCCCGTTTTCTTCTTTACCATTGAACTTTGCTTTGTCGGTAGTTTGATAACTATGGTTCTTAGGCAGAAAGTTCCTATACTCATCAAACACTTCCTTTTCTAAACTCCTTGAACGACGAGATTTTATCCTAGGACCACAAACTGGGCATACAAATTTACCCTTTGTTTGAAGACCTACAAGATATATGAATAAATGTAGCGTCAAATCAGAGTAACAATTTAAAATAATGGATATTTTTTTCAAAAACGATATACAATATTAAATCACAAAAATAAAGTAATAATATACCACAAAAATGTGTTAACCCTGGAGAATCATGAATTGTCCATGATAGTATTTCATGGAATTGAACTCGTCTTTTCCCTATTGGTCTAGAGTTGTAATACATAGTGACGCCAACCCATAACTTCAATAACTCATCAATGAGAGCCTCAATATATACACTCATATCTTTAACCTGGTACCTACATGATTGGTTCAACCTACAACATGATCAATTATACTTATCTAGATGTCGTGATATATAAAAGAAATAATTACCATGCATGAAACAAATAAATGAAATATTTTGTCATGCTTTAAAGAAAATAAAAGATAATTAAATACCTAAGACAATCATTGCCAACATTGTGTGTTCTCTCTTTATAGACATCCAAGGAGGAAGGTTATTATTTATAACAAAAACAGGCCACACTGAGTACGTAGAACGAATCTCTCCAAATGGATTGACACCATCAGTTGCCAACAAAAGTCTAACATTACAAGGTTCTTCTTTAAAAATTGACCACTTTTTCTTGATCTAGTTCAATGGAGAACCATCTGCTGGCATTCGAAGAACATCGTCTCAAATTTTGTCCTTTTCATGGAAATCCATAAATTGTTCTATACTTTGGCACCTAAATAACCATTGGAAACGTGGAATTGTCGGAATATAACAAATAACTTTGCGAGACACATTCTTTGAATTTTTATCAGTTCGATATATACTTATTTGACATTGTGGGCATTCATTTTCTAATACATATTGTCCATAATATATGATATGATCATTAGGACATGCATCAATACCCTGATAGTCCATTCCAATTTCTTTCATAATCAGGGATATTTCTCGATATGCTCATGGAAAAATATTTGACGTCAGTAATATAACATAACTTAACAATATACAAAATTCTAAACAATAAGTCAATGTAAACAATATTAATCATCAATATATCATTCAATATACTAATTTACAAATTAGAAAACAATAGAAATACAAGAAAAAATTGAACCTTTTAAGTATTTGTGAACATGAAGGCATAAATAATTAACAAATTAAATAACTTAGTATCTTTGTGAGACATTTGTTCGATAAACCATTCAAAACCTTTAGGTTCAGCAACAACAATATAGCAGATAAAATATTTGTAGAGGATCAACATCATGACTATCATCTTGGTTGTCCTCATCCATTAGAGCAATTGTGTCTTGGATCAATCTATGTATATCATCTTCCTGATTTGAATCACTAACGTTATCTCCATCCATCTCATAATTAATAACTTGATCAACAACTTCAATATTCTGATCTCGAAGTTCATCTCCATGTAAAGTAGTATTTCTGCTAGTACTTGGCAAATAACTCTTTGGAGGTTGACACTTTGGGGGAATCATCTATATATTTAAAAAAAACATAGAAAAGTTAGTTTGTATAGAAAATATAAAATTCCCGATAAGAAATATTACTAAAATTCTTGACATACTGATTATTACAAAGAATACATTAAATATTGAATCCTCTTACCAAAAGATGATATTCATAACCCCCTTCGGCGTGCCCCTTCTCCCTACAATGTATTTGGGATGTTGTTACTAAAATTATTCTATTTTGCAAGCCTTTGCAATCATAGCAAGGGAAATAACATTTTCCATGGCCCCTTGCCTCTAATTCTACTCTTAACTGAGCAAGCTTTGTGTCATTTTCGTTCATTGTGACAAATCCTTGTCCTGACAAGTAATTGTCTTACCTACACCATACCAAACATTAAGTTGTCAATTTTTTATATTTTGGGTACTCCTTTTGATTATGATATGTTTATTTATAGTGACCTACATCTTTATAATAAGGTAAACATTTTTATAATAAGGTGATCATATGTGTAGAGGATCAACATCATGATGACATAGATAACATCTTTATAATAAGGTCATATGTGTAGAAATGTTTTCTTTATATAATAACGACATACATACATAACATAAGTTTAGGGTTAGTGTTTATGTATCTTATTAGTCCGTGCTAAAGAAGGGAATATAGCAATCAATTACTATCATTTCACCGATCAGGGTTGAGTTTCAAGAGCAATTCCATATCTTTATCAATGAAAAGAGAGAGAGATTATAGCTACAATTGAATGGAAAAGGGTATGTGGATTACATAAACCTAGAATATTATGGAATCCACATACCCTTTTCCATAGAATATACTAACTAGATCCAATTAAAACCAAAGACATGAAATATGGTACTACACATATTATAATATATTATCAAGTAAAAAACAAACTAAATGCAAATTGGACATTTGAAAAAAAAAATTACAAGTTAAATGAGTACATCAATAAAAAATAACATACTAACCTTGCAAGTTCAAAATATGAGCTATGTGTATCGAGAATTGGATTTGTTCAAATGGTGGGTGACAGGAAAAATAAAAATATGAAAAAAAGGCCAAGAATAGTGTCGTAACTATAGCAATCGTGTCGCAAAGTCTCTTAAAGTCACATATATATAGATAAAATAGTCAACTAGCCGTTAACACGAACCAATGAGATAGGAAAAAATTTTGTCACTATTGCCACGAAAGTTTGTCACTATAGTGACGAAAATACAGACTAGGTTAAATCAATATTCTTGTGGATATTGCGACGAACTTGCGTGGCAATATCGATGAAAATCCTGCCCTGTTTAAAAAAATGATGAAACTAGTGGAAGCGTGGAAAATTTGCGTGGAATAATACACCCATATGTAGTAGTGCAATGAGGCTCGAAGGCCTATATATTATTGAGAAACAATGGAAAATACTAAACATCCAAAAACCTAACCTTAAGAGATGAAACACCAAAATATGGGCCCCTTTGGGCTAAATTGGTACATCAATTTCTCGGGGTCATAACTTTGTCATACTATCTCCATTTGATGCACATGATACATCATTAGAAAGATCTATCGAAGGACTACACGACTGACAAAGAATATCGAGTATGGAATGAACTCATATTCATCATAGAATTCATGCCCAAAAAATTTCATTTAGGACCTCAAAACAACTATGAAAGTTCACGACCCGAAAAGGTACTAAAAATAGTAAATTATGCTACAATTAAGGAAAGTGAAAAACTGAAAGAAACAATGGTGTGGGTCCAACTAGAATAGGTGGGTGGCCACCAATATCCACCTGGATCAACTATTCCCTGACAAGCATTTGATTTGATGCAGATTCAATTGTTCCAGATGGTTAGGACTCGGTGAAATTGAGGCCAAGGGGCATCATCGCAAGGACCACCAACGCCAGTGCCACTACCACCATTGCCTGAATTAGCTCTCATTTTGTGCTCTTTGGAGGATATTAATGAGACTTTAAAGGGGAATGAGCCAGCTGGGTTTGAAGTGTAACCCCCGCCATTTGGAGTGGGTAACCCTGAAGTGTCGAGGGATTTAGTGGGAGGGCCTCCACTCGAGGACATCACTAGAAAACTACAGAAGATCAAACTTGCATATTTTGTTGGGGGTCGTTTCGGTGAATGTGTAGAGTCATGGTTGGAAGGAATGACATCGTGTTTCACCTTAAGAGAATATGCTTCCACATCAAAGGTGAAAATAATGATCTTTCAGTTGAGGGACAATGCCTTGAACTGGTAGGGAAACCTAGAGAGGAAGTCACAGCTTACTCCATACACCGTCTCATGGGAACATTTTGAGAAAAGGTTCTAGAGGAAATATTTGTCGGCTTAATATGAGGAACAACAGGTGGGAGCATTTCATGCTCTAGTACAGGGAGACAGGACCATGGAAGAGTACGATATTAGGTTCATGGAGTTGGTAAAATATGTTTCGTACATAGATAATGATGAACAATAGGAAAAACTCTTTGTCTATGGGTTAAACCCTAAGATAAGGGCCATGGTATGGATGTGAAAACCATCATACGTAGTGGAAGAAGTTGAAAATGCATGTTATGCAGAGGAACATATGAGCTTAAACGAAGGTATGAGATCGACCTTTCCACATCATCCTGGATTCACGGGGAAGGCCCCAAGGGCCTTCTCTAGGGGAGGGATCTCTAGGTCACCTCGTTATGGTAATAGAGTCAGACCAAGGAAAATTTATACAGGTACTTCAATGGCAGCGAGTGAAATATCCTACTCATCACCAACGAGGTAGGCAGGTCCATGAACTTCTTAGGGAGCAACAAGTAGGGCCAGGGATTCCAGGGGAACGAACTCATTTCAGAGATTGCCAGAGAGCTATGTGCAAGTTGCATCTCGTGTTACATATTGGGGATGTGGAGGAACCCATTACTAGCGTTACTGTCCAGAGCCACAAGAAGGATTTTTGCATAGAGAAGCAAAGGCCCCGAAGGGAAGAGCAAGTTGTAGCCACCAAATTTATGCAGTGGTTAATAATCGCCAAGAAGAACATCAATCTACGGTGGTGGAGTCATTAGGTATGCTAAATCATGTTAATGTTAAAATTTTGTTTGATTATGGTGCTACAAATAGTTTCATTTTACCATCTGGATTAGAAAAGAGTGGGTTGGCATCCTATGAGCACGATGAATTTAAATAAGTCGAGATGGCTTCGAGGGAAAAATAAGCGATAGGACCTAGCGTTGATAATTGTCTAGTAGAACTGGGAGTTTGTACTACCATGTTAAAGGTATACATCACTGCTCTAGGGACGTATGACCTAATGATTGGAATGGATTGGTTAGACGCACATCAATCTATGGTAGATTTCTTCGTGAAAAGGGTGATTTGTGTTGACGATGAGGGGAGGATAGTAGAGATCCACAGTGTATGGAGAAAGGTGTCTCTACGCTTTATCTTGACCATGAAGGTTAAACATTGCATGAGGAAAGGGTGTCTACTATATGTAGCAAAAGCAGTCAAGTAAAGGAAAGGACCCTCCTTGGATCAATACCCTATATTGTCAGAGTTTAAGGATTTATTTCCAAAAGAGTTGCTAGGGTTACCTCTTGAGAGGGAGATTGATTTTACTATTGATCTAAAACCAGGTGCAGATCCAATTTCCAATACTCTGTATAGGATGACATTGCAATAACTTCATGAGTTGCAAATGAAATTGAAAGAACTACTCGAAATTGAAAGGCCTAGTGTCTCACCTTGTGGTGCACCAGTGATTTTTGTGAAGAAGAAGGATGGTTCCTTATGACTGTGTATATATTATAGGGACTTGGATCGTGATACCATGAAAAATAGGTACACAATGCCATGGATAGATGATCTCTTTGATCATATGAAAGGAGAAACGGTGTTCTCAAAAATTGATTTGCAATCAGGGTATCACTAGTTAAGGATTAAGGAAGGCGATATTCCTAAAACTACATTTCGAACTTGGTTTGGGCATTACGAGTTTCTGGTAGTATCTTTTGGTTTGACCAATGTGCCAACAATGTTCATGAGCCTCATCAATGGTGTATTCTAAAATTACTTAGACTGATTTGTACAGGTCCTTCTAGATGATATCCCCATCTATTCCAAGAACAAAAGAGAACATGAGGAACACTTGCGAGTGGTGTTGTCCTGGCTTAGAGAGAAAAAATTGTATGGAAATTTGTCAAAGTGTTCCTTCTTCCATAAAGAAATTCACTATTTAGGTCATATCATTTCCAGTGAAGGAATCTCTGTGAACCCAGAAAAGGTAAAGCCCATTATGGAATGGCCAGTGCTGAAAAATGTGCATGAGGTAAGAAGCTTCATGGGGCTAGTAGGTTATTACCCAAGATTTGTCGAAGGGTTCTCTAAAATAGAGAAAACCATCACCACTCTGCAGTGCAAGGGGGTCAACTATGAATTGACAGAATAATGTGATAGTGAAATCATTGAGATTAAGAGGTTACTAACCAGTGCACCAATTCTACGAGTTTTGGATATGGAAAAATACTTCACAGTTTGCACGGATGCCTTGAAGAAAGGGTTGGGGCCATGCTAATGCATGATGGAGGAGTGATAGCATATGCGTCAAGGAAGTTGAAGAAACATGAGGATATTTACACTACTCATGATTTAGAGTTGGCAGTTGTAAGGCTAGATCTGAAACTTTGGAGGCACTATCTAGTGGGATGAAACTTTGAGCTCAAAACGAACCATGAAATTTTAAAACATCTCTTCACGCAAAGGGATATCAATGCCAGACAGAGGTGATGGAGTGATTTTATGAGTGAGTACGATTTTGGAATTTCGTACATCAAGGGAAAGGAGAATGTAGTCACAGATGCTTTGATTAGGAGACCACGTGTCTTCTCCTTGGTACCCTTAAAAGTCAATCTAAGGGAGCATGTGTTGATGCAATTCCTTGGAGATAGTTGGTATTTAAAGGTTACTTCAACCCTCTAGAGTGGGAGGCAATTGGATCCAAAGTATGAAGGATATATCTTGGAAGAAAATGGCCTATTAAGATATCAAGGAAGGATGTACATCCACGAAGGTGGGGATTTTTGAAGCATCATACTGAAGGAGGCCCATAGAGCACTTTATTGTGCACATATGGGTGTGAAGGAAATGTATGCAGACATGAAGAATCTTTTCTTCTGGGTAGGCATGAAGAGCGATGTAGTCCATTTCATTGCCAAGTGCCTAGAGTGTGAACAAGTTAAAGTAGATCACCACCACCTGAGAGGTCTCCTACAGCCACATGATATCACTATGTCCAAGTGGGAAGTCATTTGTATGGATTTTGTTGTAGGGTTACCGCTCACATTACATAAACACAATGCTATTCTTATGATAGTTGATAAGTTAACAAAGAGTGTTGATTTTATTTCGTTTAGGGACACTTATGATGTCACTGATGTGGCACATGCATTTGTAAGTGAGGTCATTAGTTTGCATGGGATACCCAAGAAGATCATTTTAGATATGCAATCCAGATTCATTTCTAGGTTTTGGACAAGTTTGCAGTCAGTGTTGGCGACTCAATTGAACTTAAGCACAACTTACCATATTGAAACAAATGGGAAAAATGAGAGATTAAATCACGTTATGGAAGACATGATTAGGATGTATGTTATGAATAATCAAAATCATTGGGAGAATTACCTACCTTTGGTAGAGTTCGCCAACAATAACAATTTTCATAGATCCATCGAAATGCCACCCTACAGAGATTTTTATGGAAGGCCATGCAGAACATCGTTGAGTTGGGAAAGATTAAAAGAATGAGTGACAGTTGGGCCACAATTGATTCAAGATATGTAGGAATAGGTGATTTCGATTAGGCAGAGACTAAAGGAAGCACAGGATAGACAAAAAATTTATGTTGATGCACATAGGACTATCTAAAGTTATAAAGTGGGAGATCAAGTTTTCATTCATATTAGGCTTAATAAGAGTACCATTCGGTTTGGGAAGGGGAAAAAGTTGTCACCTCGATTTATAGGACTGTTCAAAATCCAAGAGAGAATTGGAACCATTTCCTATCGTCTGGTACTGCCACCTCACTTGCATAAAACTCATAATGCTTTTCATGTATCTTTTCTATGTCATTATGTTGCTGACGAAACACATAAACTGAATTGGAAGGAATTACAGGTATCGGATGTGGGAACCCTCACGGTAGAACCGTTATGCATATTGGACTGTAGCGTCTGACGGTTTAGGAACCATTTGGTAGACCAATTTAAGGTCCAGTGGGACAAGTATAGTCTAGGATATGCTACTTGGGAGGATGCTGAGACATGATGATGAGATTATCCCTCACTTTTTTGACCACCTGGAGAATATGTTTCTCAAAGGTTGGGTGTATGTAATGCCACCTTTTGACTTAGAAAGCTAGGATTACCTAAGGCCTAATCATATTTATTTTCTATTCACTATGAAACTATTAATGGTACACTCGAACTTTTAAGACATATGAACCTATATGAATGTTTAACGTTATTTAAATGATGATGGATATTATGCAATCTATTATGTGAATGTCAATTCTATGAATGTTTAACATTATTTGAATGATGATGTATATTATGCAATTGATTATGTGAACAAAAATTCTATGAATGTTTAATGTTATTTGAATGATGATGGATATGATGCAATCTATTATGTGAATGAAAATTCTATGAATGGTTAACATTAATTAAATTATGGGGATATTATGCAATCTATTTCTAACTTGAAAATTTTGACATTTAAAGTTGTTGGTATGTGGATACCGAATTGAGATTATGGTCGAATACATTTACATGATGATAATGCATATATATGTATGATTTGTGTTATAGACTAATCTACAGGTCAATGGGCTATGAAATAGCCAAAGGATAATGGTAATAAAAGTCGATTTCATGACCACCGACCGAGAAACAATATGGTATGAATATTTGTATGTGAAATTATTTTAGTTTGAATGGATTTCTATGATATGTGGACGAGTGTAGGCTTTTTAGGTGGTGAGACTACCTAAAAATAAACATACGATGAAAAAATTCCCAACAACACACTTCCACTATATATTCCATGGTAGGGTGTGGACCCTAGTCCTATTAGGAGGGGTGGAGGCATTTCCCACTGTGTATCCTCTTAAACCTGGAGTTATGGGAGGATGGTGTTAGCTCATGCTCCCCTAAACGTGTGATGATGACTGTCAGTTGCTTGTTGTGGAAGCTTTGTCAAGAGAGTGACACTTCTTCTTACGAGTTCTATTTGTAGTTAGGTCAATATAGTTGATTCTCCAAGATAGTCCAGTAGAGGAAGGATAGGAATGGAACATGGAAGTAAGTTAGGGAGGAAGGATGAATAGAAATAGTTGAGAGTGTATGGAGATTTGCCTTATAGTGGAATTTATTGTTTTCCCTTCTAAAAAGAAAATACGTATACATGTATATTCATAATTACTTAACTGGACTACAATTGTCTAAATGAACGTTGTTGAGATAAATTATTGTAATTAAGGGATTTTGAAAACTTTTTAATTCCTTTTTATATTTTTTAAAATGAATAGTCTTGTTGATTGGATTGGACACATACAAGAATTACTATAGGTGTGATAATTATTGTCATCAGTACATGCGCGATACTTGTATGTGCTAGCTACGCATGCATTTTTTTCACATGTACACTAGTATGTATGAGTTTCTTTTTCTTACTTACTGATAATGTTGTTTACTGGATATGAATGTATGAACCTTGTGTCATTTCCCTTGTATTGTAAATTACTCTAACTTCGGGATGAAGTATCTTGAAGGGTGGGTTTATGTAACCCTAATTAATTCTTTAATTATCATGATTAATAAATATTAGATTAATAAATATTATTTTAATAATTATTAGTTTAATAAATATGAGTTTAATGAATTATTAAAATAGATTTTTTTTTAAGAGTTATTTTATAATATAATTTTTATTGGTAGTTGAACCAATTTTTGGGGGGGATAAGGTGGTTGAGTGATTAATGAGGGGAAGGCGGTTGGATAAGGGAGGAGAAGGAATATAAGGAAGGGGAGAGGACTCAGGAAGGGAGATGTATTTTTGGGGAGATATATTTTTAATTTATGGTAGGGTAAGAAATTTGGAGAGGGAGAAGGAGAAGGGAGGAAGCAGTTTGGGTTGCATATGTTTTGCTTACAACTTTCTTGAGGAATCTCATAGGGGCACGTCTTGCTAAGAATTTTGTGCTTAGGGGCCAGGAATCCATAAGGAATCCTGGGGCTAGGGATCCACAGAGGTTGTTCCTAGCTCGCTGGATGGTTAATTAGTTTGGGCAGGATTCATCAACTTTAGTCCAGGTTCATTTCAACATCAGGTTGAGATTTAGTTCAACATCAGATTGAGGTGAATACATTTCATTATCATTATGTTCATTATTATACTATTTTTTTTTATGCAAGAGAATCGTAAGTGCGTGCAAGTGGGCCAACAACAAGCCAGTGCAGAGACAAAAGACAGTTGGAAAAGCACCCAACACAAATTTTGAAAACATTATGAAATATTAATGAAGTCATTAAGTGAGGGCATACTTGTATTATTGTAAAAGGACCTTGAGCGATCTTCTCTCTTCCATAGTAGGTAGAAGGAATTTATAGTATTTAATGAAGGTAGATAGAATTTAATTCTAGATTAGACAATTTGGAGCGCAAGAGGGAAAACGGGATATAGACACCCTCGTATTGTATCATTTGTAACATTACCATTATCAGTAATAGAGAGAATGTAGAGCTGAAGCAAAGAGATATAGTTGAAAACATCCATGTACAGATATTTTAATTAATAGAAAAGATTTGATTCAAATTCATGGTGTCGTGTTTGTTCTCTGTATATGCATGTTGAATATTATGCTCATGGATGTTTACTTCCTATTATACATTTGCTTTATATGCTGTGTATATGATTTGATGTTTTGTGTTTGAAGTCTGAGAGGGAGAAAGGAATGAGTTTCAATTGTTTCTCTACCTAAGTGAGTAGAATTCTTGCAAGGAGTGCAGTGGGGTTTGTCCGCAAGGAGTGCGTTCACAGAAGTCATAGTTCATCTCTAAAAGCTCGAGAGGGATAACATTTTCTCTCATTCTCACAGAAGTGCAGGTAGGAACAGGAGTCGTGCAAGGTGTGCATAGGCCAAGTTTGAATTCAGGGTTTGAAACCTGAGAAGTTGTTGGAGGACTACTGCTATAGGGAGTGCGCAGAGTTGAAAAAGAGTTCAACACTTGAAGTGTTTGAAGGTCTACCACAAGGAGTGCATGCAAGGATTCCTTTTAAAGACTCAGAGTTGTGGAAGGACTCGAGATAAGAGTATATTCCTTGAAGCTCTCAAAGGGAAGCAAGAGGCTAGTGTCTTGAACTATTGAAAGAAGGCACAACGAAGTTGTTTTACAGGAGGACAAGTACCATAAGAGAACATTGTGTTCATTTCGCAGGAGTTGTCAAGGAATTTTTGGATGGTCAAAATTCTCCGTGGAGAATTCGTGAAGTCCCACGAGTGGTCAGATCTCACAGAATAGTAGGGGAGTTACGACGAGTGTTTTGAAAGGTTCAAGCTCAAGAGAGGCAGGATCGTAGGATCCAAGTTAGCTAGGGCCATTGGATAACTCGCAAAACTATGTTTCGGGGTTTTGTGAGTTGAAGTATCGAATTCTTTGCATCAAGATTCATGAGGTCGTGAAGTGAGAAGTCTCGAAAGGGTGAGACATTCCATTGTGAGACCATGTTGACAATGTGTCGAAACTTGACATTTCGATGCATCGGATGTTTGGGTCTTGGCAGTTGGAAGTCGAGACACTCAGAAGGAGAAGTGGTGAAGTGCCAAGAGCAGGGCATGAGGGACACATGGCAAAATCTCAAAGTGGGCCCGTGGAATAGACGGGTGGAGACAAGTTGTTCATTGAAGGGAGTCAACACTCCGTTGACCCCCGTGTCTCGGAGTCTTGTAAGATAAAGGGACAAAATTCCAACCTTTCAACTTGCGAGGTGGTGAAAGGTGAAGAACGCTAGTGGGAAGCCTAGCTGGTGGTCACGCGCAGAGGGCGCTTACAGCAGGGAGCTATACCCATATCGACGTTTCGGGTATCACAGATTTGACTAGGAAGAGTCGAGAGTCTAGACTCGCGATATCGTGAAATCCAATCTCCTGAAGCATGAAGGGGGAATCGTAGGAGGTTTTTCTATGGGTGCAGATTTCCCGAAAGGGAAATAGAATATCCATTTACCTAGAGCTCTTCGGGCTAAAGGAGAAGAACGATCATGTGTGCATGGACTTCTGACCTGCAGGTTGGGAGGGATGCATCAGTTTTGGTATTAGATCCTGATTCTTGTTTTTATATTTTAGGAAGGAAAAGCGAGGAGGAATCTCAGCCATGCCACCGAGAAGTAGGGACAAACAATCACCATATCTGCAAGAGAAAAGGGAAATGCCAAAAATAAGGGGTAGGCAGATGCTTGATCCAACCATGGAAAGGGAGATGCGTGATCTACGCGCCAGACTTGAGGACATGGAGATAGCACAGAGGCGCATAGCCGGTGTTGGGGATCTTAGTGATTCCGAAAGTGAAAATGAAGTTGAACATGAAGAAGAATAAGTCGCAGCAGAAGATGCAGCAAATGAATGCTTGATTCGAGCTATTGCATGAATGGGCGCAAGAGAGAAAATGGAAATTCCATTTTATGAGGGAAATCTTGATGTAGAAGAGCTTCTAGATTGGAATAGAGATTTTGACACATACTTTGACTATGAAGATGTTGAAGAGGACAATAAGGTCAAACATGTTGTCACGAGATTAAAAGGACATGCAAAATTGTGGTGGGATGAACTGGAAGCTAACAGACGTTGCCAAGGTAAGTAGAAAATTAAGAGTTGGGACAGGATGATTGCAAAGATGAAAGTGAAATTCATCCTCAGAGATTATCAAATTAATCTATTTCGGAGAATGCAAAATTTGAGACAGAAGTTGATGATAGTGAAGGAATACATAGAAGAATTCTACAGACTGAACATCAGAGCAGGTCATCATGAAAGCAACAATGAAAAAGTTGTTAGATATATGAATGGTCTGAGATACAACATTCCAAATGAGATGAGCATGTTGACCATATGAACGGTGGAAGATTATTATCAGATGGATCTAAAGGATGAAGAGAAGTTGAGCTGAAAACAAGGTCAAAGAGGCCGAGGAAGAAGTCATCCTAGGGGCAAATTAGTTGTCCAGGAAAGAAATCAGAAACCGAAAGAAGAATGGAAGAAACCTCAGACTGAGAGGGGTGGAAGCTCACAGAGAGGAAAGCATGCCAAACAGAAAGGGAAATATTTTGAACAACAAAGGCAATATACAGACCCAAGAGGAGATTATGCTGACAATAATATTTTTCCTCGTACCAGAGGTAGAGGAAGAGGAAGAGGTGGAGTAATAAAGTGCTTCACATGTGAAAATAATGGACAAAAATATTATGAATGTCTAGACAAGAATAAATAAGGTGGTGAAACTCACATTGTCGAAGAACAAAGGTAAAATATTGAAGCAGAGGATGCTGAAGGCGGAAGATCACTGATGATGCAAAAACTTCTCTTTACGCCAGAGAAGGAGGTGGAGAGTTCAGTCCAAAGAAATAGACTTTTTTGGATTGCTTGCAAGATCAAGGACAGGGTATGAAAAGTTATTGTAGACAATGGTAGCATAGATAATCTTGTTTAATAGAGATGGTAGAAAAGTTGGAGCTGGAGATGATTGATCATCCAAGCCCATACAGAGTTTCATGGTTGCAAAAAGGACATCAAGTAAATGTCACAAAACAATGTTTAGTTGAATTTAAAATAGGGGGATATAATGATAAGATATTGTGTGATGTTATTCCTATGGATGTTTGTCATTTATTGCTGGGTTGACCATGGAAATATGACAGGAATGTGATTCATGATGGGAGGATGAACACATACACTCTAGAGAAGAATGGGAGAACTCACATGATGTTGCCGATCAAAGATAAGGAGGTGAAACCTAAAGTAAGCAACACTGTACTTCTCATGAGTGGGAAGGAACTTCTTACAGAAGTTAAGAAGAAGGAGGAACCGAAATTCATTGTGGTAAGGAAACCAAAGATCTTCTTAACCAGTACAAGGGTAGATGATTTACCAGAAGAGGTTCAGGAACTGCTGAAAGAGTTTACTGACATAGTAGTGGATGAACTACCTCGTTCGTTTCCACCGATTAGAAGTGTGAGTTATCACATTGATCTCATACCAGGATCTAGTTTGCTAAACAAAGCAATGTACAGATTGATGCCATAGGAGAATGAAGAGGTTAAGAGATAGGTCCAAGATTTGTTGGACAAAGGGTTGGTAAGAGAAAGCTTGATTCTGTGTGTTGTTCTGACAATACTCAGTCCGAAGAAAGACGAAGGCTAGAGGATATGTACTGACTCAAGGGTGATCAACAAGATAACCATAAGGTACAGATTTCCATTTCCAAGGATGGATGATCTGATGGATTTCTTGAGTGAGGCAATTTTTTTTTCAAAGATTGACTTGAAGAGTGGTTATCATCAGATTCGCATGAGAGAGGGTGACGAATGGAAGACAACATTCAAGACAAATGAAGGGTTGTATGAATGGATTGTTATGTCATTTGGCTTAACAAATGCGCCAAGTAATTTCATGAGATTGATGAATGAAGTCCTCAAAGAGTTCATAGGCAAATTTGTTATAGTATACCTTGATGACATACTGATTTTCAATAAAATAGAGGCAGAGCATCTGAAACATTTGGCTATAGTGATGAAAAGGCTACAGCCAGAGAAGATGTTGATAAATATGAAGAAGTCCTCATTCATGAAGATGAAACTCATCTATTTGGGGTTCATTATATCCACATATAAGTTGAGGATGGATCCAGATAAGGTGGAGGTAATCAAGAATTGGCCATCACCAAAGAATATCTTTGAAGTCTGAAGTTTTCACGGATTGGCTAGTTTCTACAAAAAATTCATTAATAATTTCAGTGGAATTAGTGCACCGATGATGGACACAGTGAAGAAGAGACACAAGTATTTTCACTGGATGGAATAAGTCGAGAAGAGTTTTAATTTGTTGAAAAGGAAGATCACGAAACAACCAATTTTGGTGTTGCCGGATTTCCGAAAGACATTTCAAGTGAAATGCGATGTAAGTGGATTTGCAGTAGGGGTAGTCTTGAGTCAAGAAGACAGGCCAGTAGCATATTTCAACGAGAATCTTAATGAAGTGAAAGTAAAATAGTCCACATATGATAAGGAATTTTATGCTATCATCCAGGCATTGAAGAAATGGAGACACTACTTGATTCCCAAGGAGTTTGTTTTATATAGCGATAATCATACATTGCAGTTTGTAACTCAGCAGGAGAAGTTGAATCAAAGACATGTAAAATGGGTTGAGTACATGCAAAATTTCACATTTGTGATTAAACATATCTCTGGTACTGCTAACAAATTCGTTGATGCTTTGAGCAGGAAATGTTTGTTGTTGCAGGAGTTTAGAGTCAAAACATTGGGTTTTGATGATCTCAGGAACATGTACAGAAAGGATCCAAATTTTAAGGAAGCATATGAGGTGACTAAAAATCCAATTCTTAGAGATAGAAGCCAGTGGGTCGAATACATGATCCAGGATGGATTCTTATTCAGGGGCAATCAACTTTGTATTCCAAAATGCTCCATGAGGGAAAATTTACTAAAGGAAAAACACAGTGGAGGATTGGCCGGAAACTTCGGTCATGACAAGACATTTGCAAATTTGAATGAGTCATACTTTTGGCCAGGAATGTGAAAAGAAGTTAAGATATTTGTGGACAGATGCATAATTTGTCAACGTTCGAAAGGAAGGAGGCAGAATGCAAGATTTTATCAACCATTGCCCATACCCGAGAAGCCGTGGGATGAAATCAGTATGGATTTCATATTGGGGTTTCCAAGAACAAAAAGAGGGTATGAATCAATATTTGTGGCAGTCGATAAATTTTCCAAAATGGTACATTTCATTCCATGTAAGAAAACCAGCGACGCAACTCACATTGCGAACCTATTTTTCAAAGAAGTCATTCGACTTCATGGCTTACCAAGGAGCATAATTTCAAATCGAGATACGAAGTTCATAGGACACTTCTGGAGGAACTTATGGAAGAAGATGGGAACTAAATTGTCGTTCAGTTCAGCTTATCATCCTCAGACGGATGGACAAACATAAGCGGGGAATAGAAGTCTGGGAGACTTGCTGAGGAGCTTGGTGACAGAACACCACAACCAGTGGGACAACATATTACCACAGGAGGAGTTTTCTTATAATGACTCGGTAAATAGAATCATAGGACATAGTCCATTCAGATTGTCTATGGCATGCAACCAAGAGGGATTTCTCAGTTGAGGGATTCAGAACTGAATGAAACTAGGAGCACTAATGCAGAATATTTTGCAGAGGCAATGAAGGAACTTTACAGCCAGGTGAAGGAACAATTGAAGAATTCAAGCCAGGAATATAAACACAGGGTAGATCAACACAAAAGATAGCTTCAATTTGAAGTTGGTGACTTGATTCTGGCACATTTGAGAAAGGAAAGGTTCCCGAGGGAAACATATAATAAACTCAATATGAATAAAATTAGGCCATGTAAGGTCTTGAAGAGATTCGGGGCAAATGCTTATGAGATTGAATTACCCGATGGAATCAGAATTTGCTCGATATTCAATATCTCAAATTTGTACCCATATAAAGTTCAGGAAGCAGAAGCAGGAAATGAACATCTAGAGGTTTAGTGGACGAAACAGTTGCCAGTTGCAGAAAAGTCATAGATGGAGCGCATACTGGATAAAAGAGTCAGTAAGAGGACCAGGCGAAAATAATACTTTGAGTATTTTGTCAAATGGAAGGGACATCCAGTTGAATATGCCAGCTGGGAGAACGAAGCAGAGATCCAAAATCATGGACAGATCGTGCACGAGCTCATGGACAAGAGCCCATGAAAATTTTCAAGCAATGGAGTATGATGCAGGAGCATCGTAAGTGCATGCAAGCAGGCTAGCAATAAGCCAGTGCGGAGATAGAAGACAACTGGAAAAGCACCCAACCCAAATTTTGAAAAAATTATGAAATATTAATGAAGTCACTAAGTGAGGGCATACTTGTATTATTGTAAAAGGACCTTGAGTAGTCTGCTCTCGTCCATAGTAGGTAGAAGGCATTTATAGTAGTCAATGAAGGTAGATAGAATTTAATTCTAGATTAGACAGTTTGGAGCGCAAGAGGGAAAACGGGATATATACGTACTAGTATTGTATCATTTATAAGATTATCATTATCAGTAATAGAGAGCATGAAGAGCTGAAGCAGAGAGTTGTAGTTGAAAACACCGATGTATAGATATTTGAACTAATAGAAAAGTTTCGATTCAAATTCATGGCATCGTGTTTGTTCTCTGTATATGCATGTTGAATGTTATTCTCATGGATGTTTACATCCTGTTATACATTTTCTTTATATGTTGTGTATATGATTTCATGTTTTGTGTTTGAAGTCTGAGAGGGAGTAAGGAATGAGTTTCAGTTGTTTCTCTACTTGAGTGGGTAGAATTCCTGCAAGGAGTGCAGTGGATTTTGTCTGGAAGGAGTGTGTTGACATAAGTTAGAGTTCATCTCTGAAAGCTCGGGAGGGATAACAATTGCTCTAATTCTCACAGAAGTGCAGGTAGGCGTATGATTCGTGCAAGGTGTGCACATGCCAAGTTTGAATTCAGGGTTTGAAACCTAAGAAGTTGTTGGAGGACTACTGCTGCAGGGAGTGCATAAAGTAAAAAAAGAGTTCAACACTTGAAGTGTTTGAAGGTTTTCCACAAGGAGTGCATGCAGGGATTCCTTTTAAAGAATCAGAGTTGTGGAAGGGCTCGAAAAAAGAGCAGAGTCCTTGAATTTATCGAAGGGAAGCAAGAGGCTAGTGTCTTGAACTGTCGAAAGAAGGCGTGGCGAAGTTGTTTTGTAGGAGGAAAATTCCTGTAAGGGAACATTGTGTTCGTTTCGCAGGAGTTGTCAAGGAAGTTTTGGATGGTCGAAATTCTCCATGGAGAATTCGTGAAGTCCCGTGAGCTGTCAGATCTCGCAGAATAGAAGGGGAGTTACGACGAGTGTTTTCAAAGGTTCAAGCTTAGGAGAGGCAGGACCATAGGATCCAAGTTATCCAGGGCCATTAGATAACTTGTGAAACTGTGTTTCGGGGTTTCGTGAGTTGAATTCCCAAATTATTTGCATCAATATTCGCAAGGTCGCGAAGTGAAAAGTCTTGAAAAGGTGAGACATTCCATTATGGGACTGCATTGACGACGTGTTGAAACTCAACATTTTGATGTTTTGGTGCATCGAAGGTTCGGGTCTTGGAAGTTGGAAGTCGAGACACTCGGAAGGAGAAGTGGCGAAGCACCGAGAGCAGGGCACGAGGGACACATGGCAAAATCTTAAAGTGGGCACATGGAATAGACGGGTGGACATGTGTTGTTCACTGAAGGGATTCAACACTCCATTGACCCCCATGTCTCGGAGTCTCGTAATATAAAGGGATGGAAGTCCAACCTTTCAACTTGTGAGGTGGTGAAAGGCGAAGAGCGCTAGTGGGAAGCCTAGCTGGTGGTCATGCGTGGAGAGCGCTGATAGTAGGGAGCTATACCCATATCAACATTTCAGGTATCGTGGATTTGAGGAGGAAGAGTCGAGAGTCTAGACTCGCGATATCGCAAAATCCAATCTCTCGAATCATGAAGGGGTAATCCCATGAGGTTTTGTTGTGGGTGCATATTTCCAGAAAGGGAAATAGAAGAGCCATTTACCTAGAGCTCTTCGGGCCAAAGGAGAAGAAAAATCCTGTGTGCATGGATTTCTGACCTGTGGGTTGGGAGGGCTGCGTCAATTTTGTTCATCATTATACTATTGTTGCAACTCATCATTATACTGTTATAAATGTCAATTTTTATGATGGAACATAATTATTATGCTCGTAAATAAAGAAGAAAATAAGATAAAGTTTTTGTAATTATATCTATGTTCTATGAGGCATTGCATGCACAAGC
>ML776931.1:771462-787207 GCA_009831015.1 Picea engelmannii
GAACCTATATGAATGTTTAACGTTATTTAAATGATGATGGATATTATGCAATCTATTATGTGAATGTCAATTCTATGAATGTTTAACATTATTTGAATGATGATGTATATTATGCAATTGATTATGTGAACAAAAATTCTATGAATGTTTAATGTTATTTGAATGATGATGGATATGATGCAATCTATTATGTGAATGAAAATTCTATGAATGGTTAACATTAATTAAATTATGGGGATATTATGCAATCTATTTCTAACTTGAAAATTTTGACATTTAAAGTTGTTGGTATGTGGATACCGAATTGAGATTATGGTCGAATACATTTACATGATGATAATGCATATATATGTATGATTTGTGTTATAGACTAATCTACAGGTCAATGGGCTATGAAATAGCCAAAGGATAATGGTAATAAAAGTCGATTTCATGACCACCGACCGAGAAACAATATGGTATGAATATTTGTATGTGAAATTATTTTAGTTTGAATGGATTTCTATGATATGTGGACGAGTGTAGGCTTTTTAGGTGGTGAGACTACCTAAAAATAAACATACGATGAAAAAATTCCCAACAACACACTTCCACTATATATTCCATGGTAGGGTGTGGACCCTAGTCCTATTAGGAGGGGTGGAGGCATTTCCCACTGTGTATCCTCTTAAACCTGGAGTTATGGGAGGATGGTGTTAGCTCATGCTCCCCTAAACGTGTGATGATGACTGTCAGTTGCTTGTTGTGGAAGCTTTGTCAAGAGAGTGACACTTCTTCTTACGAGTTCTATTTGTAGTTAGGTCAATATAGTTGATTCTCCAAGATAGTCCAGTAGAGGAAGGATAGGAATGGAACATGGAAGTAAGTTAGGGAGGAAGGATGAATAGAAATAGTTGAGAGTGTATGGAGATTTGCCTTATAGTGGAATTTATTGTTTTCCCTTCTAAAAAGAAAATACGTATACATGTATATTCATAATTACTTAACTGGACTACAATTGTCTAAATGAACGTTGTTGAGATAAATTATTGTAATTAAGGGATTTTGAAAACTTTTTAATTCCTTTTTATATTTTTTAAAATGAATAGTCTTGTTGATTGGATTGGACACATACAAGAATTACTATAGGTGTGATAATTATTGTCATCAGTACATGCGCGATACTTGTATGTGCTAGCTACGCATGCATTTTTTTCACATGTACACTAGTATGTATGAGTTTCTTTTTCTTACTTACTGATAATGTTGTTTACTGGATATGAATGTATGAACCTTGTGTCATTTCCCTTGTATTGTAAATTACTCTAACTTCGGGATGAAGTATCTTGAAGGGTGGGTTTATGTAACCCTAATTAATTCTTTAATTATCATGATTAATAAATATTAGATTAATAAATATTATTTTAATAATTATTAGTTTAATAAATATGAGTTTAATGAATTATTAAAATAGATTTTTTTTTAAGAGTTATTTTATAATATAATTTTTATTGGTAGTTGAACCAATTTTTGGGGGGGATAAGGTGGTTGAGTGATTAATGAGGGGAAGGCGGTTGGATAAGGGAGGAGAAGGAATATAAGGAAGGGGAGAGGACTCAGGAAGGGAGATGTATTTTTGGGGAGATATATTTTTAATTTATGGTAGGGTAAGAAATTTGGAGAGGGAGAAGGAGAAGGGAGGAAGCAGTTTGGGTTGCATATGTTTTGCTTACAACTTTCTTGAGGAATCTCATAGGGGCACGTCTTGCTAAGAATTTTGTGCTTAGGGGCCAGGAATCCATAAGGAATCCTGGGGCTAGGGATCCACAGAGGTTGTTCCTAGCTCGCTGGATGGTTAATTAGTTTGGGCAGGATTCATCAACTTTAGTCCAGGTTCATTTCAACATCAGGTTGAGATTTAGTTCAACATCAGATTGAGGTGAATACATTTCATTATCATTATGTTCATTATTATACTATTTTTTTTTATGCAAGAGAATCGTAAGTGCGTGCAAGTGGGCCAACAACAAGCCAGTGCAGAGACAAAAGACAGTTGGAAAAGCACCCAACACAAATTTTGAAAACATTATGAAATATTAATGAAGTCATTAAGTGAGGGCATACTTGTATTATTGTAAAAGGACCTTGAGCGATCTTCTCTCTTCCATAGTAGGTAGAAGGAATTTATAGTATTTAATGAAGGTAGATAGAATTTAATTCTAGATTAGACAATTTGGAGCGCAAGAGGGAAAACGGGATATAGACACCCTCGTATTGTATCATTTGTAACATTACCATTATCAGTAATAGAGAGAATGTAGAGCTGAAGCAAAGAGATATAGTTGAAAACATCCATGTACAGATATTTTAATTAATAGAAAAGATTTGATTCAAATTCATGGTGTCGTGTTTGTTCTCTGTATATGCATGTTGAATATTATGCTCATGGATGTTTACTTCCTATTATACATTTGCTTTATATGCTGTGTATATGATTTGATGTTTTGTGTTTGAAGTCTGAGAGGGAGAAAGGAATGAGTTTCAATTGTTTCTCTACCTAAGTGAGTAGAATTCTTGCAAGGAGTGCAGTGGGGTTTGTCCGCAAGGAGTGCGTTCACAGAAGTCATAGTTCATCTCTAAAAGCTCGAGAGGGATAACATTTTCTCTCATTCTCACAGAAGTGCAGGTAGGAACAGGAGTCGTGCAAGGTGTGCATAGGCCAAGTTTGAATTCAGGGTTTGAAACCTGAGAAGTTGTTGGAGGACTACTGCTATAGGGAGTGCGCAGAGTTGAAAAAGAGTTCAACACTTGAAGTGTTTGAAGGTCTACCACAAGGAGTGCATGCAAGGATTCCTTTTAAAGACTCAGAGTTGTGGAAGGACTCGAGATAAGAGTATATTCCTTGAAGCTCTCAAAGGGAAGCAAGAGGCTAGTGTCTTGAACTATTGAAAGAAGGCACAACGAAGTTGTTTTACAGGAGGACAAGTACCATAAGAGAACATTGTGTTCATTTCGCAGGAGTTGTCAAGGAATTTTTGGATGGTCAAAATTCTCCGTGGAGAATTCGTGAAGTCCCACGAGTGGTCAGATCTCACAGAATAGTAGGGGAGTTACGACGAGTGTTTTGAAAGGTTCAAGCTCAAGAGAGGCAGGATCGTAGGATCCAAGTTAGCTAGGGCCATTGGATAACTCGCAAAACTATGTTTCGGGGTTTTGTGAGTTGAAGTATCGAATTCTTTGCATCAAGATTCATGAGGTCGTGAAGTGAGAAGTCTCGAAAGGGTGAGACATTCCATTGTGAGACCATGTTGACAATGTGTCGAAACTTGACATTTCGATGCATCGGATGTTTGGGTCTTGGCAGTTGGAAGTCGAGACACTCAGAAGGAGAAGTGGTGAAGTGCCAAGAGCAGGGCATGAGGGACACATGGCAAAATCTCAAAGTGGGCCCGTGGAATAGACGGGTGGAGACAAGTTGTTCATTGAAGGGAGTCAACACTCCGTTGACCCCCGTGTCTCGGAGTCTTGTAAGATAAAGGGACAAAATTCCAACCTTTCAACTTGCGAGGTGGTGAAAGGTGAAGAACGCTAGTGGGAAGCCTAGCTGGTGGTCACGCGCAGAGGGCGCTTACAGCAGGGAGCTATACCCATATCGACGTTTCGGGTATCACAGATTTGACTAGGAAGAGTCGAGAGTCTAGACTCGCGATATCGTGAAATCCAATCTCCTGAAGCATGAAGGGGGAATCGTAGGAGGTTTTTCTATGGGTGCAGATTTCCCGAAAGGGAAATAGAATATCCATTTACCTAGAGCTCTTCGGGCTAAAGGAGAAGAACGATCATGTGTGCATGGACTTCTGACCTGCAGGTTGGGAGGGATGCATCAGTTTTGGTATTAGATCCTGATTCTTGTTTTTATATTTTAGGAAGGAAAAGCGAGGAGGAATCTCAGCCATGCCACCGAGAAGTAGGGACAAACAATCACCATATCTGCAAGAGAAAAGGGAAATGCCAAAAATAAGGGGTAGGCAGATGCTTGATCCAACCATGGAAAGGGAGATGCGTGATCTACGCGCCAGACTTGAGGACATGGAGATAGCACAGAGGCGCATAGCCGGTGTTGGGGATCTTAGTGATTCCGAAAGTGAAAATGAAGTTGAACATGAAGAAGAATAAGTCGCAGCAGAAGATGCAGCAAATGAATGCTTGATTCGAGCTATTGCATGAATGGGCGCAAGAGAGAAAATGGAAATTCCATTTTATGAGGGAAATCTTGATGTAGAAGAGCTTCTAGATTGGAATAGAGATTTTGACACATACTTTGACTATGAAGATGTTGAAGAGGACAATAAGGTCAAACATGTTGTCACGAGATTAAAAGGACATGCAAAATTGTGGTGGGATGAACTGGAAGCTAACAGACGTTGCCAAGGTAAGTAGAAAATTAAGAGTTGGGACAGGATGATTGCAAAGATGAAAGTGAAATTCATCCTCAGAGATTATCAAATTAATCTATTTCGGAGAATGCAAAATTTGAGACAGAAGTTGATGATAGTGAAGGAATACATAGAAGAATTCTACAGACTGAACATCAGAGCAGGTCATCATGAAAGCAACAATGAAAAAGTTGTTAGATATATGAATGGTCTGAGATACAACATTCCAAATGAGATGAGCATGTTGACCATATGAACGGTGGAAGATTATTATCAGATGGATCTAAAGGATGAAGAGAAGTTGAGCTGAAAACAAGGTCAAAGAGGCCGAGGAAGAAGTCATCCTAGGGGCAAATTAGTTGTCCAGGAAAGAAATCAGAAACCGAAAGAAGAATGGAAGAAACCTCAGACTGAGAGGGGTGGAAGCTCACAGAGAGGAAAGCATGCCAAACAGAAAGGGAAATATTTTGAACAACAAAGGCAATATACAGACCCAAGAGGAGATTATGCTGACAATAATATTTTTCCTCGTACCAGAGGTAGAGGAAGAGGAAGAGGTGGAGTAATAAAGTGCTTCACATGTGAAAATAATGGACAAAAATATTATGAATGTCTAGACAAGAATAAATAAGGTGGTGAAACTCACATTGTCGAAGAACAAAGGTAAAATATTGAAGCAGAGGATGCTGAAGGCGGAAGATCACTGATGATGCAAAAACTTCTCTTTACGCCAGAGAAGGAGGTGGAGAGTTCAGTCCAAAGAAATAGACTTTTTTGGATTGCTTGCAAGATCAAGGACAGGGTATGAAAAGTTATTGTAGACAATGGTAGCATAGATAATCTTGTTTAATAGAGATGGTAGAAAAGTTGGAGCTGGAGATGATTGATCATCCAAGCCCATACAGAGTTTCATGGTTGCAAAAAGGACATCAAGTAAATGTCACAAAACAATGTTTAGTTGAATTTAAAATAGGGGGATATAATGATAAGATATTGTGTGATGTTATTCCTATGGATGTTTGTCATTTATTGCTGGGTTGACCATGGAAATATGACAGGAATGTGATTCATGATGGGAGGATGAACACATACACTCTAGAGAAGAATGGGAGAACTCACATGATGTTGCCGATCAAAGATAAGGAGGTGAAACCTAAAGTAAGCAACACTGTACTTCTCATGAGTGGGAAGGAACTTCTTACAGAAGTTAAGAAGAAGGAGGAACCGAAATTCATTGTGGTAAGGAAACCAAAGATCTTCTTAACCAGTACAAGGGTAGATGATTTACCAGAAGAGGTTCAGGAACTGCTGAAAGAGTTTACTGACATAGTAGTGGATGAACTACCTCGTTCGTTTCCACCGATTAGAAGTGTGAGTTATCACATTGATCTCATACCAGGATCTAGTTTGCTAAACAAAGCAATGTACAGATTGATGCCATAGGAGAATGAAGAGGTTAAGAGATAGGTCCAAGATTTGTTGGACAAAGGGTTGGTAAGAGAAAGCTTGATTCTGTGTGTTGTTCTGACAATACTCAGTCCGAAGAAAGACGAAGGCTAGAGGATATGTACTGACTCAAGGGTGATCAACAAGATAACCATAAGGTACAGATTTCCATTTCCAAGGATGGATGATCTGATGGATTTCTTGAGTGAGGCAATTTTTTTTTCAAAGATTGACTTGAAGAGTGGTTATCATCAGATTCGCATGAGAGAGGGTGACGAATGGAAGACAACATTCAAGACAAATGAAGGGTTGTATGAATGGATTGTTATGTCATTTGGCTTAACAAATGCGCCAAGTAATTTCATGAGATTGATGAATGAAGTCCTCAAAGAGTTCATAGGCAAATTTGTTATAGTATACCTTGATGACATACTGATTTTCAATAAAATAGAGGCAGAGCATCTGAAACATTTGGCTATAGTGATGAAAAGGCTACAGCCAGAGAAGATGTTGATAAATATGAAGAAGTCCTCATTCATGAAGATGAAACTCATCTATTTGGGGTTCATTATATCCACATATAAGTTGAGGATGGATCCAGATAAGGTGGAGGTAATCAAGAATTGGCCATCACCAAAGAATATCTTTGAAGTCTGAAGTTTTCACGGATTGGCTAGTTTCTACAAAAAATTCATTAATAATTTCAGTGGAATTAGTGCACCGATGATGGACACAGTGAAGAAGAGACACAAGTATTTTCACTGGATGGAATAAGTCGAGAAGAGTTTTAATTTGTTGAAAAGGAAGATCACGAAACAACCAATTTTGGTGTTGCCGGATTTCCGAAAGACATTTCAAGTGAAATGCGATGTAAGTGGATTTGCAGTAGGGGTAGTCTTGAGTCAAGAAGACAGGCCAGTAGCATATTTCAACGAGAATCTTAATGAAGTGAAAGTAAAATAGTCCACATATGATAAGGAATTTTATGCTATCATCCAGGCATTGAAGAAATGGAGACACTACTTGATTCCCAAGGAGTTTGTTTTATATAGCGATAATCATACATTGCAGTTTGTAACTCAGCAGGAGAAGTTGAATCAAAGACATGTAAAATGGGTTGAGTACATGCAAAATTTCACATTTGTGATTAAACATATCTCTGGTACTGCTAACAAATTCGTTGATGCTTTGAGCAGGAAATGTTTGTTGTTGCAGGAGTTTAGAGTCAAAACATTGGGTTTTGATGATCTCAGGAACATGTACAGAAAGGATCCAAATTTTAAGGAAGCATATGAGGTGACTAAAAATCCAATTCTTAGAGATAGAAGCCAGTGGGTCGAATACATGATCCAGGATGGATTCTTATTCAGGGGCAATCAACTTTGTATTCCAAAATGCTCCATGAGGGAAAATTTACTAAAGGAAAAACACAGTGGAGGATTGGCCGGAAACTTCGGTCATGACAAGACATTTGCAAATTTGAATGAGTCATACTTTTGGCCAGGAATGTGAAAAGAAGTTAAGATATTTGTGGACAGATGCATAATTTGTCAACGTTCGAAAGGAAGGAGGCAGAATGCAAGATTTTATCAACCATTGCCCATACCCGAGAAGCCGTGGGATGAAATCAGTATGGATTTCATATTGGGGTTTCCAAGAACAAAAAGAGGGTATGAATCAATATTTGTGGCAGTCGATAAATTTTCCAAAATGGTACATTTCATTCCATGTAAGAAAACCAGCGACGCAACTCACATTGCGAACCTATTTTTCAAAGAAGTCATTCGACTTCATGGCTTACCAAGGAGCATAATTTCAAATCGAGATACGAAGTTCATAGGACACTTCTGGAGGAACTTATGGAAGAAGATGGGAACTAAATTGTCGTTCAGTTCAGCTTATCATCCTCAGACGGATGGACAAACATAAGCGGGGAATAGAAGTCTGGGAGACTTGCTGAGGAGCTTGGTGACAGAACACCACAACCAGTGGGACAACATATTACCACAGGAGGAGTTTTCTTATAATGACTCGGTAAATAGAATCATAGGACATAGTCCATTCAGATTGTCTATGGCATGCAACCAAGAGGGATTTCTCAGTTGAGGGATTCAGAACTGAATGAAACTAGGAGCACTAATGCAGAATATTTTGCAGAGGCAATGAAGGAACTTTACAGCCAGGTGAAGGAACAATTGAAGAATTCAAGCCAGGAATATAAACACAGGGTAGATCAACACAAAAGATAGCTTCAATTTGAAGTTGGTGACTTGATTCTGGCACATTTGAGAAAGGAAAGGTTCCCGAGGGAAACATATAATAAACTCAATATGAATAAAATTAGGCCATGTAAGGTCTTGAAGAGATTCGGGGCAAATGCTTATGAGATTGAATTACCCGATGGAATCAGAATTTGCTCGATATTCAATATCTCAAATTTGTACCCATATAAAGTTCAGGAAGCAGAAGCAGGAAATGAACATCTAGAGGTTTAGTGGACGAAACAGTTGCCAGTTGCAGAAAAGTCATAGATGGAGCGCATACTGGATAAAAGAGTCAGTAAGAGGACCAGGCGAAAATAATACTTTGAGTATTTTGTCAAATGGAAGGGACATCCAGTTGAATATGCCAGCTGGGAGAACGAAGCAGAGATCCAAAATCATGGACAGATCGTGCACGAGCTCATGGACAAGAGCCCATGAAAATTTTCAAGCAATGGAGTATGATGCAGGAGCATCGTAAGTGCATGCAAGCAGGCTAGCAATAAGCCAGTGCGGAGATAGAAGACAACTGGAAAAGCACCCAACCCAAATTTTGAAAAAATTATGAAATATTAATGAAGTCACTAAGTGAGGGCATACTTGTATTATTGTAAAAGGACCTTGAGTAGTCTGCTCTCGTCCATAGTAGGTAGAAGGCATTTATAGTAGTCAATGAAGGTAGATAGAATTTAATTCTAGATTAGACAGTTTGGAGCGCAAGAGGGAAAACGGGATATATACGTACTAGTATTGTATCATTTATAAGATTATCATTATCAGTAATAGAGAGCATGAAGAGCTGAAGCAGAGAGTTGTAGTTGAAAACACCGATGTATAGATATTTGAACTAATAGAAAAGTTTCGATTCAAATTCATGGCATCGTGTTTGTTCTCTGTATATGCATGTTGAATGTTATTCTCATGGATGTTTACATCCTGTTATACATTTTCTTTATATGTTGTGTATATGATTTCATGTTTTGTGTTTGAAGTCTGAGAGGGAGTAAGGAATGAGTTTCAGTTGTTTCTCTACTTGAGTGGGTAGAATTCCTGCAAGGAGTGCAGTGGATTTTGTCTGGAAGGAGTGTGTTGACATAAGTTAGAGTTCATCTCTGAAAGCTCGGGAGGGATAACAATTGCTCTAATTCTCACAGAAGTGCAGGTAGGCGTATGATTCGTGCAAGGTGTGCACATGCCAAGTTTGAATTCAGGGTTTGAAACCTAAGAAGTTGTTGGAGGACTACTGCTGCAGGGAGTGCATAAAGTAAAAAAAGAGTTCAACACTTGAAGTGTTTGAAGGTTTTCCACAAGGAGTGCATGCAGGGATTCCTTTTAAAGAATCAGAGTTGTGGAAGGGCTCGAAAAAAGAGCAGAGTCCTTGAATTTATCGAAGGGAAGCAAGAGGCTAGTGTCTTGAACTGTCGAAAGAAGGCGTGGCGAAGTTGTTTTGTAGGAGGAAAATTCCTGTAAGGGAACATTGTGTTCGTTTCGCAGGAGTTGTCAAGGAAGTTTTGGATGGTCGAAATTCTCCATGGAGAATTCGTGAAGTCCCGTGAGCTGTCAGATCTCGCAGAATAGAAGGGGAGTTACGACGAGTGTTTTCAAAGGTTCAAGCTTAGGAGAGGCAGGACCATAGGATCCAAGTTATCCAGGGCCATTAGATAACTTGTGAAACTGTGTTTCGGGGTTTCGTGAGTTGAATTCCCAAATTATTTGCATCAATATTCGCAAGGTCGCGAAGTGAAAAGTCTTGAAAAGGTGAGACATTCCATTATGGGACTGCATTGACGACGTGTTGAAACTCAACATTTTGATGTTTTGGTGCATCGAAGGTTCGGGTCTTGGAAGTTGGAAGTCGAGACACTCGGAAGGAGAAGTGGCGAAGCACCGAGAGCAGGGCACGAGGGACACATGGCAAAATCTTAAAGTGGGCACATGGAATAGACGGGTGGACATGTGTTGTTCACTGAAGGGATTCAACACTCCATTGACCCCCATGTCTCGGAGTCTCGTAATATAAAGGGATGGAAGTCCAACCTTTCAACTTGTGAGGTGGTGAAAGGCGAAGAGCGCTAGTGGGAAGCCTAGCTGGTGGTCATGCGTGGAGAGCGCTGATAGTAGGGAGCTATACCCATATCAACATTTCAGGTATCGTGGATTTGAGGAGGAAGAGTCGAGAGTCTAGACTCGCGATATCGCAAAATCCAATCTCTCGAATCATGAAGGGGTAATCCCATGAGGTTTTGTTGTGGGTGCATATTTCCAGAAAGGGAAATAGAAGAGCCATTTACCTAGAGCTCTTCGGGCCAAAGGAGAAGAAAAATCCTGTGTGCATGGATTTCTGACCTGTGGGTTGGGAGGGCTGCGTCAATTTTGTTCATCATTATACTATTGTTGCAACTCATCATTATACTGTTATAAATGTCAATTTTTATGATGGAACATAATTATTATGCTCGTAAATAAAGAAGAAAATAAGATAAAGTTTTTGTAATTATATCTATGTTCTATGAGGCATTGCATGCACAAGCGTTACATAAGAGAATTTTTAACTACAACACCTATTTTAAGGGTAGAATACCCTAATAAATAATTTACATTCTGTGTGGATGCAAGCAGAGAAGGCTTGAGAGGTGGCCTAACTCAAGAGGTGCATGTTATCTATTATGAAAATGTAAATTAAAAGAACATGAATGGAACTATGTCACACATGACTTGGAATTAGTAGTCGTAATTCATGCACTAAAAATGTGGTGACATTATTTGATGGGGATAAAAATTTTGTTGCTAACCGATAACAATGGTGCAAAATTCTTATTCAGTCAACTATATCTTAACGAAAGGAAAGAAAGGTGGTTGGCCTTCTTGAGTGAATTTGATTTTGAAGTAAGACACATCAAGGGTAAAGAAAAGAAAGTTGCAGATCCTTAAGTAGAAGAACTAATGGAATTTTTGAGATAAGTATTGGCAAAGAAGAAAATGACATTGAACAAAGAATAACATCTTCAAGTTGTAATGACGACAAATACATCAAAACAGTAGCATATTTACAAGAAAATATAGAAACATTTGACAAAAAAAATATGAGTTTAGATAAAAATGGACTGTTAAGGTTCAAAACCAGGCTAGACATACTAAATTTGACTGATTTAAAGTTAAAAATTCTGGAAGAATTGCAGAGAAAGCCATATTTTGGTCATCGAGGATACCAAAAAATGGTAACAACTTTGAGAAAATTATTTTATTGGCCTAACATGAAAGGTGAGACAATTGAATACTTATCTAAATTCATATATTGTCAACATGTGAAGTTTGAACATCATCATCCATCTGGCCTACTACAACCTTTTCCTATACCAAAATGGAAGTGGGAGATTATCTCACTAGACTTGATCATAGGTTTGCCTAAAACTCAAAAGAAGAATGATTTGATTATGGTAGTAATTGAAAAAAATAGCAAGTATACACATTTTATATTTGTGAAATCTCCTTATAAATATATTAACATCGTTGAACTGTTTATGAAGGAAATATTTAGATTGCATGGAATTCCTAAAATGGTGATTTCGGAGAGAGATGTCAAATTTACATCAACAGTTAGGAAAGAATTGTTTGCAGGGTTGGATACTAACTTGAATTTCAAGACAAGCTACCATCCACAAACAAATGGGAGAACTAAACAAACAAATCATATTGTTGAAGACATGTTACGAATGTACGTAAGAACGAAACCAACTAAATGGGAGGAATACCTACACTTCATGGAATTTACATACAATAATGGCTATGAGACGTTAGTTAAGATGAGTCCCTTCGAAGCATTGTATGGAAGAAAGTGTACAACTCCGATTAGTTGGGATAATCCTGTTGACAGACTTATGATGGAACCAAATATTCTCCAGGAAATGGAGATAATGGTAAGAAAGGTATAACAGAATTTTTAAGAGGAACAAGACAGATATAAAAATTACACATATTTAAAAAGGGGACACCAGGAATTTCAAGTTGGGGACCATGTATATTTGAAAGTCAAAGCAAGGAGAAGATCTTTAAAGATAGGAAACTGTTCAAATTTGGTGACCAGGTTTTGTGTCCCTTTCGAGATCTTACCTCGAATTGGACCCGTGGCATATCAACTTTCACTTCCTACAAATTTAGAAGTTCATAATGTTTTTCATATTTCTTTCTTGAAAAAGTATATTCATGATCCTAATCACATCATTGATTAAAACATGGTGTAGGTGGAACCAAAAGGTGAATTCCAAGGGGAACTTTTGTGCATTTTGGACATGAAAGAAACAATAGTACAAAAAAGAACGATCTCCCAGGTAAAAGTGCAATGGAAGCACTTTAGTCCTGAGGAGGCCACTTCGGAATTGGAGGAAGATTTACATAAATATTATCCAACTCTATTTCAAGAGAGGAATGAACAATGAGGACAATGTTGTACTTAAGGGGGAGAGGATGTAATATCCCCCCAAAAAATAATTATTAAAGTCTATACGTACTTGGGAACACATTTCCGTTTTTGGCAAATTCAAATTTGGAAATTATTTTCCATTTATAACAAATACAAATTTGGAAATTATTTTCCATTTATGGCAAATACGAATTTGGAATTTGATTATTGTAATATATTATTTATGACTTTTGGGCAAGGATTTGATTTTCACAACTAACTTTTTGATTGTGACACAAGTAAAAGATAAATCTTTTTATATATTAAATGTTGGAAGAAAAATGGAACAGTCAGGTTGAAAAAAATTTACCATGACTCCATGAGTGTGGAACATATTTGAGTTACCTCAGGGCTGATTTTTACAAGTGGAAAATGAGGAATTTGAAAACTAGTAGCCCCTAAAAATCAGGTATTTGTAAAGATGTGAAAATTCCCAAGGAGGAAAGGAAAGACCCAGGGACAAGGGATGAATAAATACAACATATGAAGGAGGTGGGACGCTTCTTAATATGTTGGAAAAAGGATACTACTTGCTGCTATGAACATTGTTTAGTGTGAGGCAAGGGAATTATGGACTCATGCTTAGGCTAGGGGGTGAACGAAGGAAGTAAATTGGTTGTTATATTCTATGGTTGGGTGAAACGTGGTTGTTTCATCTGTGTCCTAATGTCATTTTCAAATACGCACCTTTACTTGTATTTCTAGTTAATATTATGTTGATTAAAATGGTTAGAATTGTGATGGGATTATGTGATGTTAGTACATATGTAAATGATTGACTGAATGTATAATATTATGTTGATTACCATTTTTATAAGTGTGATGGGATTATGGGATGAAAGTATATACATAAATTCTTGACTGAATGTATACATATAGATACTCATACGAAAGAAAAATATTGAGATATTGTATACTTCTATTATGATTAACAATGGTTATACTGTTGGCAAATATTAGGGGGAGAATGTTGGCAAACATTTAATAGACAGCGCATGCTTTTCATTGATGGAAAGTACAAATGTAACAGATGGGAATTATGAGAAGATGTTGTAGGGATGATTCGAATAAGCTCAGAAGAGATAGAGTAGAAGTGTTGATCGAGACTGTTGATTCGAATAAACTCAGAAGATTCGAATAAACTCATAAGTGTTGATTGGGACTATTGATCCCATGGAATTTTGGAGTCTCGCAATAGATAGTCATCGTGAATCGTTAATTGAAGAGGTAAGAAACAATACCACTGAAGAAACCCAAAATCGCGATATGTGAAATCGCGACTTGATCTGAGACGTTGAATCGATATTAGATATGGACCGTCGGATCAAAGTGTTGATCGGGACTGTAGACCCCATGCCATTTCATGGTTTCATGAATTGTGACTTGGAGAGGAAAGAAACAATGCAACAAGAATGCCGAAATCACGATATGGGAAATTGTGATTCAATCGCAGTTGTTGAATCAAGATCAGATCTAGACCGTCGAATCATAAAACAAGTGGCAAGTGATTGGAATTTAGTTGACTTGGAGTCAACAGAGCATGGTGTATAAACTCGTGAAATGTGAAGCACCTTTTGGCACCGCCGATGGTCACCGCTGGTGGTCACAAGAAGGGAAGGAGTCAGCCTAGGCAACCTCCTTTTCGGGGTTTCAGGGATAGGGACTTGGAGAGTCGAGTTGCCTCATCTCTAGATTCAAAAAATGAGAAATCACAAAAGCACCTTATGGATAAGCATTTGGCCAACGTTGTTGGTCATATGGTTGAAGAGATGTAGAGAAGAGATTGAAGAAAAAAACTCCAGTTTGGGATTTTGAGGATCGCGACTTTGAGAGTCGAGATGATTCATCTCCAAATTCATGAAACACGATATTGTGAAAGCATTTTATGCTTAAGTTCTTGGTCATGGCCTTGGTCATATAGAGGAAAGAGATAACTCAGAAAATCTCTGTATCGAAACTTCGGAGATCGTGACATGAAGTGTCAAGATACTCGGCCACAAGATTACCAAAATGTCGAAACTCGATTAAAAGGAAATATCAATAAAGTTCATCCAACGGAGTAGATAAACTGGAATATGATCGGAGAGTTACTATTCTCTCTCATAGTTAACTCCTCAGTTACGAATCGTTTAGTGAAACAGACTCATGATTGCTAATCGGTTGGCATTTCAGTTGCTTGGACGGTTGTCTTTCTTTTGCCTAAGGTGATGCGAAGGGTAACCACCATGTGTGTGTGTATAAAAGAAAATGAGACATAATGTGCATTTTTTTATGTTTGTTGTTCTGGATGGAAAAATGAATTAAACAGTAAGAAAGGGGAAATTAGATGATGTGCAGTATGAGACCAAAAATATGCACAGTGTGAGATTGAAGAAATGCACAATGTGTGATAAAACTCAGAGAAGAGTAACAGATGTGGAAAAGATTTGAAGCAGAGCAAAATGACAGAACAAATTGAAGCAGAGCAGAATGACAGAAAAAATTGAAGCAGAGAAGAATTGTAGAACAGATAAAGGGAGAGAAGAATTGCAGAATAGTTAGACACAGACCAGTTTTCCAGAACAAAGAAGAAGAGGTAAAAGTCCATTTATCTGTGTTGTTTGGTTATTCAAACATTTATTAGTAAATCAGGGTGGTTGAGAGGTTATAGGGAGGACTATTGTCCTCAAATATTCAAGTGGGTGATTGAACACAGGGAGTTGTAGCTTCCATCTGGTTGCATCCATAGAAACCAGGGTGGTAGGGTGGTGCAAGGGAGAACAAGTGTTCTCTGTTATACAAGTTGGAGCCTGTGTGACTGGAAGTTGGTGCTTCCATCCAATTGGTGCTGGAATATTAAGGGAGTTGGTGCTTCCTTCTAGTAGGTGCTAGAGAAACCAGAGAGTTGGTCCTCTCAAACAAGTTGGAGCTTGTAAAACAAAGGTAGTATCCTCACATTGAGTTGGTGCTTAATTAGAGATGATGTACAGAATTTAAAAGACTGCCTATCATTTCGAAGAAGAAGAGGTTTTCTCCCTTTATGGGTTTCCTTGTGAAAATCTATCTCTAAGTATATCTTATGTGTGACTGATGGTCATTACATTTATTTTTCATATGTTTTATAATGTTGATGATCACTTGAAGAAATATTAAGAAATGTATTAACAGAGTTAAAATTGTTTAAG
>ML776931.1:788189-802647 GCA_009831015.1 Picea engelmannii
GTAAGATAGGTCATTTTGCATCTAAGTGTCCCCATCAGAAAAAGGACCAAAACTCTGATGATGAAAAGAAGTACAAATACAAGAAATATAATAAGAAGAAAAGTTTGGTTGCAAATAATGACAATTCCTCAGAAGACACTGATTGTGACTCTTCCTGTGAATATAAGGCAAATGACTTCATGCTTATGGCCAAAGAGGATTATGATAATAAAAGAATAGGCAATGATGATAATGATGAAGAAGCATTGGTTGATATGGAAGGAGAATTGATCAGTGCACTGGAAGAAATTGATAGAATCATAATTAAAAACAAAAAGCAAAAACAATTGTTGATACAGTTCGAGAAAGACAGTAAAAATCCTAATGAAGACTTTGCTCTGCTGAAAGTGGAATTAGAAGAGGCAAAGAAAATAGAAGACATACTGAAACAACAATTGTCAGAGAAGAAAGTCAGGTGTGAAGCCTTAGAAGAAGAGATAGTAAAAACTAGAAAAGAAATGGAGAAGTTTAAAGGACTATATCATCAAAATCTGCCAAGTATTAAAGCCTCAGAAGGATTAACCTCCATTCTAAATCAACAAAGAAATTCAAAATCAAAAGATGGATTGGGATATGAAGAAGGATCAAGTAGTAATCATCCAAGTAATATAGATCCTATCAATTTTGTCAAATCCTCAAACATTGACAACAGTCACTCTGTAAAGACAAACAAGGAAAATCAACCACCAAGAAGGAATGAAAGAAAAAACATCATAACTGAATTTGCAGATCAGAAAGATTATCAACATGAAAGAAATTGACCTCCTCAAAGAAGACAAACTTTTTCAAGGTACAAAGATTTTTTCTATGGTTATTTTTTTTTCTACTCTAATTTTGGTCACAAAGCTATAAATTTTTCTTTAAGATTTAGATATGAACAATCAAGATATTCAATGAATAACTATCTTCCACAACAAAGATTGAGACAACCAATCAACAAAAAATCACATACTATAAGTCATGTGATGACTGGGAGAAGGACACAGGTAAAACGCAACAACAATTATGAGCATAACAATCGCTATGATTTATTATTCAGTGAACCAGAATGTTACAACTGCCATAATTATGGACATAAAGTTGCATACTATCACTTAAAGAATTACAAGTCAGATTTGATTCCAACTACTAAAAATGTCAAAGTTTAGAAGAAGAAAGAAGATGACAAGTGTGGACTAGTGCTATCAGCCCAAAGGAAAAATAATCTCTTGTATATTGACAGTGGATGCTCTAGACACATGACTGGAGAAAAAAATAAGTTTCTAACTCTAAGTGATAGCAAATCAGGGAATGTAACTTTTGGAAATGATGCACCAGGAAAGATAAAAGGTAAAGGAATTGTAAATTTGAATAATGGAAAAAGGAAAGCTCAAAATGTGCTGGTTGTAGAAGATTTGAAACATAATCTGCTTAGTGTCAGTCAAGTCTATGACTGAGGGTGTGAAGTTATTTTTACCTCTAAAGACTATAGAATAAAATCTGTGGATTCAGGACAACTAGTTGCAAAAGGTATAAGAACAGAAAACAATGTCTATGTTTTAAAAGAAGAAGAAGAAGAATTCCACTTAAGAAAATATGATGAAAGTTGGTTGTGGCATAGGAGACTTGGTCACCTAAATTTTGATCACATAATCAAACTCAGAAACAATGGGGCAGTAAAAGATTTTCCGAAGATTTCAAATCCATATGACTCTGTTTGTAAGCCTATCAGATAGGAAAGCTCACCCGCACTCAGTTCAAATCTAAAAACTTTCCTTCAATAGAAAAACCTCTCCAGTTAGGACATATGGATCTATGTGGACCATCAGGGAAAGAAGGTACAGGAAAAGAAAATTACTTTATGTTAATTATTGATGATTATTCTAGACTAACATGGGTTTCCTTTTTTAAAGAAAAATCTGAAGAATTTGAAAAATTTAAAGTGTTTAGGTCTCCGACTAAGAATCAAACAGGAAAAAGATCAAAGGTAGTAAGGTATGATAGAGGAGGAGAATTTATTTCAGGGAACTTCAAAGAGTTCTATGATAAACATGGGATCAAAAGAGAGTACACGATTCCAAGGACTCCACAACAAAATGGAGTTGTTGCGAGGCAGAATAGGTCAATACAACAAATGGAAAGATCAATGATGAATGAAAGGAACATACCTCAAACATATTGGGTGGAAGCAATTCATATAGTTGTTCATATCCTTAACAAAGCTCATTTCAGACCACATAGTGACAAAACCCCTTATGAACTTTGGTTTGGAAGACCTACTTCAATCAAGCATTTTAAGGTTTTTCGGGAGTAAATGTTATATCAAGAACAATGATGAAGATATTGGCAAATATGATGACAGGGCTGATGAAGGTATCTTCTTGGGTTATGCTACAAATAGTAAAGGGTATATATGCTACAATAAGAGACTGCATAAACTAGTTGATTGTATAGACATAAAAGTTGATGAAGAAATCCTGGTCAAGAATGTAGATAGTGCTAAACCAAGAACAAAAGATATAGTTGAAGATGAAGATGAACAGGTCCAAGGATCGAAAAATGAAGAATTTGAATCAGATGAAGATACAAATACTCCAACTGACATAAATTAACAAAATGAAGAAAAATCACCTCTCAAAATTATTAGAAAGAATCATCCTGAAAATCAGATAATTGGAGATATAAATAAAGGATTTCAGACAAGAAGGAAATTGATTAAAGAATCAGAACAATCTCATGTTTCCTTTTTATCTATGACTAAAACTAAAAATTTTGAGGAAGCTAGCCAGGATGATGATTGGATTAAAGCAATGAATGAAGAGCTTGATTAAATTGAAAAGAAAAATACTTGGGAAATTGTCCTTAGACCTGAAGATGAGAATGTAATAGGTTCCAAATGGGTGTTCAAGAATAAAATGAATGAAAAAGGACAAGTTGTTAGAAATAAAGCAATATTGGTCTGTAAAAGATATGCACAAGTTGAAGGTCAGGACATTGATGAAACTTTTGCACCAGTGGCAAGATTGGAAGCCATCATAATGTTTCTTTCTTATTCATGTCATAAGAACTTTAAAGTTTATCAGATGGATGTTAAGTAATCTTTTCTAAATGGAGATCTAGAAGAAGAAGTATATATGAAGCAACCTAAAGGATTCTCATTAACAAATAATCCTAATCATGTTTTCAAGATGAAGGCGGCCTTATATGGACTGAAACAAGCACCACGATCTTGATATTATAGATTGGACAAATTTTTACAAGACAAAGGATTCAAGAAAGGTACTATTGACAGTAACCTTTACATTAAGTCTGAAGGTGATAATTTACTAGTTGTTTTGGTTTATGTAGATTATATTGTTTTTGGCTGTACTAATGAATCATCTGTCCAGTGGTTTTCTAACTCTATGCAAACGGAATTTGAAATGTCCATGATAGGAGAACTGTCATATTTTCTTGGCTTACAAGTAAAACGGAGTTCTACAGGAATATTTATCTCTTAAAAAATATATTTGAAATAGATGTTAAAGAAATTTCAGATGGAGGATTCCTCTCCTGTTAGTACACCTATGGTGGTTGGTTGCAAGCTGAGTAAAGATGATATCTCACCTGATGTTGATCAAAGGTCATATCGCTCTATGATAGGAAGTCTTTTGTACATCACAACATCACGACCTGATATAATGCAAACTATTGGAATGGTAGGTCATTATCAATCAACACCTAAACAAAGTCATTCGGTATCTATCACAAGGATATTCAAATACTTGAAGGGAACAATGACCTATGGTCTGTGGTATCCAAAAAATCAAAATTTTCAGTTAACTGCTTATTTAGATGCAGATTGGGCAAATTGTGTAGATGATAGAAAGAGCACCAGTGGAGGTGCCTTCTTCTTGGGAGACTCATTCATATCATGGATTAGTAAGAAACAAGGGTCTATTTCCTTATCAACTACAGAAGCAGAGTACATTGCTACTGCTACTTGTTGTACTAAGATCTTGTGGATGATTCAAACTCTTGCAAATTTGAAGGTGAATTACAGTGAACCCATTCCAATTCACTGTGATAACACCAGTGCTATTAGTGTCTCTAAAAATCTTGTTCTTCATTCCAAGACTAAGCATATTCCAATAAAGTACCAATTTCTTAGAGAACAAGTTTCAAACAAAATTGTTCATCTGAATTATATTCCTTCTACAGAACAGATTGCTAATATCTTTACTAAACCATTGGCAGTAACTCCTTTTGGATATCTTCATCACAAGTTGGGGGTTATAATTTCTTGTGTCTAATTTGTTCACCTGGTCAGGGGGAGTACTTATTGAATATCTGGTGTATTTCCAATATTCTCATAGTTGACAGGGGGAGTATGTACTACAACAACTCAGGGGGAGCGTGTGTCTTCTTTGACATTGATGTCAAAGGGGGAGAAAGTGTTTCAATTCAGCTACGATGTGATTTCATGGATGCTACAAGAAAGATACAGTGGTTTCCATCAATGTCAAAGGGGGAGAATGTTGGAAAATATTAGGGGTAGAATGTTGACAAACATTTAATAGATAGCACATGCTTGTCATTGATGGAAAGTAAAAATGTAACAGATGGGCATTATGAGAAGATGCTGCAGGGATGATTCGAATAAGCTCAGAAGAGATAGAGAAGAAGTGTTGATCGAGACTGTTGATTCGAATAAACTTAGAAGTGTTGATTGGGACTGTTGATCCCACAACATTTCAGAGTCTCGTGATAGATAGTCATCGCGAATCGTGAATTGAAGAGGTAAGAAACAATACCACTGAAGAAACCCGAAATCGCGATATGCGAAATTGCGACTTGATCTGAGCCATTGAATCGATATCAGATCTAGACCGTCAGATCAAAGTGTTGATCAGGACTGTATACCCCACGCCATTTTGGGGTTTTGCAAATTGTGACTTGGAGAGGCAAGAAACAATCCAACAAGAATGCCGAAATCGTGATATGCAAAATTGCGATTCAATCACAGCTGTTGAATCAAGATTAGATCTGGACGATCGAATCATAGGACAAGTGGCAAGCGATTAGAATTTCACTGACTTGAAGTCAACGAAGCATGGTGTATAAACTCGCGAAATGTGAAGCACCTTTTGGCACAGCTGATGGTCACTGCCGGTGGTCACAAGAAGGGAAGGAGTGGGCCTAGCCAAGCTCCTTTTCGAGGTTTCAGGGATCACGACTTGGAGAGTCGATTTGCCTCATCTCCATATTCGAGAAATGAGAAATCGTGAAAGAACCTTATGGATAAGTCCTTGGTCAACACTACTGGTCATATGGTCGAAGATCTATAGAGAAGAGCTCGAAGAAAAAAACTCCACTTCGGGGTTTTGGGGATCGTGACTTGGAGAGTCGAGATGCTTCATCTCCAAATTCACAAAACTCAATATTGTGAAACCGCTTTATGCTTAAGCGCTTGGTCATGGCCTTGGTCATATAGAAGAAGGAGATAACTCAGAAAAGCTCTCTATCAGAACTTTGGAGATCGCAAAATGAAGTGTTGAGATACTCGGCCACAGGATTGTCGAAATGTGGAAACCCGATTTAAAGGAAATATCAATAAAGTTCATCCAACAGAGAAGATAAACTGGAATATGATCAGAGGGTTACTATTCTCTCTCACATTTAACTCCTCAATTAAGAATATTTTAGTGAAACAGACTCATGATTGTCGATCGGTTGGCATTTCAGTTGCTTGGACGATTGTCTTTCTTTCACCTAAGGAGATGCGAAGGGTAACCGTCGTGCGTGTGTGTATAAAAGAAAATGAGACAGACTGTGCATTTTTTTTTGTTGGTTGTTCTGGACGAAAAAATGAATTAAACAGTAAGAAAGGGGAAATCAGATGATGCGCACTGTGAGACCAAAAATATGCACAGTGTGAGATTGAAGAAATGCACAATGTGTGATAAAAATTATAGAAGAGTAACAGATGAGGAAAAGATTTGAAGCAAAGAAGAATGATAGAACAAATTGAAGCAGAGCAGAATGACAGAACAAGTTGAAACAAAGTAGAATTGTAGAATAGATAAAGGAAGATAAGAATTGCAGAACAGTTAGACACGGACGAGTTTTCCAGAACAGAGAAGAAGAAGTAAAAGTCCATTTATCTGTTTTGTTGGGTTATTCAAACATTTATTAGTAAATCACGGTGGTTGGGAGGTGCTAGGGAGGACTATTGTCCTCAAAGATTCAAGTGGGTTCTTGAACACAGGGAGTTGTAACTTCCATCTGGTTCCAACCAGAGAAACTAGGGTGGCAGGGTGGTGCAAGGGAGAACAAGTGTTCTTTGTGATACAGGTTGGAGCCTGTGTGACTGGAAGTTGGTGCTGGAATATTAAGGGAGTTGGTGCTTCCTTCTAGTAGGTGCTAGAAGTACCAAAGAGTTCATGCTCTCAAACAAGTTGGATCTTGTAAAATAGAGGTAGTATCCTCACATTGAGTTGGTGCTCAATTAGAGATGATGTACAGAATTTAAAAGACTGCCTATCATTTCGAAGAAGAAGAGGTTTTCTCCCTTTATGGGTTTCCTCGTGAAAATATGTCTCTGAGTATATATTATGTGTGACTGATGTTCATTACATTTATTGTTCATATGCTGTATAATGTTGATGATCACTTGAAGAAAGGTTAATAAATGTATTAATAGAGTTAAAATTGTTTAAGCTCAATAACAACTGATTCACCCCTCCCCCTCTCAGTTGTCTTAGTTATTTCAACAATTGGTATCAGAGCAGGTTCCTTTATTTTTCAAAGGTAGATATGTAAGCTTAAACATGAAAAGTCATGAAGGGACTTCAGCCAGTAAGCCTCCTCTGGTTGATGGAACAAATTTTTCTTTTTGGAAGGTTAGAATGAAAACATATCTATTGGCCTTAGGTGCTGATGTTTGGGATGTAGTAGAGACTCGATACATAAAACCTATTGTGCTAGCTTCCAAGGATGATAAGTTAGAATTTAGTTTTAATGCTAAAGGAATGAATGTTATTTTGAATGGACTTGCAGAAGACAAATTTGTAAAGGTGATGCACCTTCAAACTGCCAAATAAATGTGGGATAAACTTGTTAGCAGCTATGAAGGAAATGAGAAAGAAAAAGATGTTAAACTTCAAACATTTAGGTTTAAATTTGAACAACTAAAGATGAATGAAGATGAAACAGTTAGCAAATATTTTTTAAGAGTTGAAGAACTTGTGAATACGATGAAGGGTCTTGGTGAGAAGTTTGACGAACCACTCTTAGTTCAGAAGATTTTAAGATCTCTGCCTAATAAATTCAATCCAAAAGTCTCTGCAATAGAAGAATTAAATGATCTTAAAACTCTGTCCATTGATAAACTCCTAGGAACTCTAACTGCATATGAAATGAGAATTAACAAAGATAAATCTAGTACTAGAGAAGCATCTTTTAAAGCAGACAAGAATAATGATTCAGAATTAGATGATATTGAGGAAAAATTTGTGAGAATGTTAAAGAAAGGATAAGGAAAATATCACGGGAAGTTGCCCTTCAAATGCTTTAACTGTGGTAAGATAGGTCATTTTTCATCTAAGTGTCCCCATCAGAAAAAGGACTAGAACTTTGATGATGAAAAGAAGTACAAATACAAGAAATATAATAACACAAAAGTTTGGTTGCAAATAATGACAATTCCTCAGAAGACACCGATAGTGACTCTTGCTGTGAATATAAGGCAAATGAATTCATGCTTATGGCCAAAGAGGATTATGATAATAAAAGTATAGGCAGTGATGATAATGATGAAGAAATAGTGGTTGATATGGAAGGAGAACTAATCAGTGCACTGGAAGAAATTGATAGACTCATAATTAAAAACAGAAAGAAAAAACAATTGTTGATACAGTTCGAGAAAGACAGTAAAAATCCCCAGAAAGACTCCTTTAAAACTGGGTATTTGGCTTTCGTAGGGTAACTTTGACACACCCAGAATAATTAAAACAGTGCTAGACTAAGTTGCAAGAATTCCAGGGTTAACTTTGTAAACGCAACACATACGTTTCAGGATTCCGCAGAATAAAATAAACATTATTGCATGCGTGATTGTAACTGTTAACAATGTCTCAGTTTAAAGCAAGTAAACAGAAAAGGGACATCGAAAATGTGAGCAAGGGTAGAAACCGACAGAAATACCCACGAAATAAAGATACCAAGATTTACTAATGCCAACAACCTCCAGACAAATTTTACCCATGAAATTTATAGAAAAAGTGAAGAGAGAGATGCGAGTGTTACCCAACGGGGAGAGGAACCCGACTGCTTTTGATTCGAGAATCCTTTACCCGGGCCGAAGAAATTTAATCCAATTTTTCGAACACAAGAATGGAGCCACAAGGGTCGCACAAAAACCAAAACTGCACACAGAGCATAGGAGGGCTTCGGGAAACCAAAGGAAACAATGAGAGGATTAACCTCGAAAACATTGCAAAGAGAGAAATAATGTGTGACAAGAGTACATAGCACTATTATCCATGTGAATGAACGGATATGGTGATTCCCCATTGGGCGCAGCTACCCAAACATCCAAAACGAGGAAGACCTTTTTTAATTGACATAGCCAGTGGTAAATGCAATTACAGACAGATACGACCTGCCATTAACACAAGTTACAAACTTATTAAATGCTGAGATGTGATACGAGTTGAGTAGGGTTAGCACGGTTAGGTATAGATTCATACGTGGCACATTTGCAAGACTAGATGCGTTATGACACAATATACGTCAATTTCTTTGTTGTCGTAACAACCCTTAATGTCCCATTGTAACTCCCAAACATTATATATATATATATATATATATATAACTGTTAGGATTTCACTTAATGGTTAAAAAATTGATTGTGCTAAGAGTCTATTTATGCGTTGAGACCTTTGGTAAACCACTTATATAGATAATAATGGTGTCGAGGTTATGATAGGGGTACCATAGTCATTAAATGGATACAATAAGAAAATACAAATCTACAGAGCATATTAAATGCTAGTTTTTAATGCACCTAACAATTTTTTTTATTTTATTTTTGTAAATTTGGGTACATTACATATCCAAGGAATGAGAATTTGTTTTTTCACTTACTCTCTATATATATAGTTTATATAAATTTATTTTATTTAAAGTGAATATTAAAATATTTTATTTATGATCTTTACTAAGATAAATTTTGATTTATTAATAATTTTTTAAATATTAGGTGTTATCAATAAAAAAAATTAGACATCTCTTTCAAACAAATTTGTAAAAAATATCCTTGAATACAATAAAACTATATAAATTATATAGTTTTTTTACAAAGTAAAAAAATTTAAAATATAAAACTTTAAATTTCAAAAATGAATAATGACTTACAAAAAAATTAAATATGTTATAATCACTTTCATTCCTGATTTCAAACCTTAAAATAACAATGTATCGTATTTCTATTAAAACATTATATCCAATTATATTTGTTTTTTATATTTTACATATTTTTTAAAAGATGTATATATTTTGGATTGATAATACTTTCTTATTTTGGTGATACATATCATAGAGTTCACTATCCATCATTCCTTCATCCCTTGAGGGTATGTTATTTGAAGAGAGAATATGGTAAATGGTGTTATAATATGATGGATGTGCTTGTTTTACCATAGACAATATCATTATTGTCACCCAACCATAGGTCGAAGAAACCCTCCAAGTACCTTAACCTTGACAGATAATCATTCTAGAAGAAAACCCTAGGCTAGATAGGAAAAAAATGGGTAGCACACCTTTGTCCAAGGATAGCGCACCAAAGAAGAGATGATCAGATAGTCCAAACTATAATTAGGAGATAGTCCAAGCCAAAACATAATCTGCTAGTTGTAGCAGTTGCATTGATAGCTCTCCTCCAGACTTGTGCACAAACTGGCTAACTGCAATGCACACAAGTGAGCTTTGCAGTTTTGAGAATGCCTACCAGAATGAAGACTAGCCTCCTCTATTTATACTAATTCTGGCTAACTTCCTAGGCCGACTTCTCATTCTGGGTACCTATTTACTCAGAATATATTATTTCTTCTCGCCAAATTCTTCTCTTGAAGGCTAATAACCTAATACAAATTATCCTCTTGAGTCGACTTGTCTTCTAGGGTTATTAGCCAAATCATTAGGGTTTCTTCTTGCTTCCCAGAATATTCTATTCTTGTCAGGTTTACATGTGGAGGTAAATACCTCCCACGACTACATTAATATCAACACTCCCTTCTAGGTAGGGAGGTATTACATGTAATGGTCTTGAGCAAAAACACACCATTCACCCAGTAGCATCAACATAGTTGTATAGACTATCTCATGACTATATCATGAGCACCATCATCACCATGGCATCAGTTGCATCATCTCTCAAAACCATACTCCATCTGAGTAATCAGACATGATGCTGGATAAGTCACTCACAACACATAGTGACACAAGAGCCATTCTTATAATATAGACATATGTCTTAGAAGAATAAATGTTTTGAACCATTTTTCATTTGGGAAGTCTATGTCCTTTGATCATCCATATAGATGATAATCATTTCCAACACTGCTAATAGTCTTCAAGGAAATCATAACAATATCATTCAATAGAACACAATTGTGTCTATCCATAGTAGTACACAACTACAATCTAGTGGTACACTACCACACCAAGTAGCACACAGATACTTGATTCATGACGTATAGTCACAATAAGTGGAACACATCCACCACAGTAGCATACATCTACTGTCTAGAGACATAAATTCTCCATAACGATCATCTGATATTAACCTACACAACAAACGTTGTTATGATATAAACTGAATCTTCTGGGCCATTATTCCACTCACACCTGTGATATATTGGAAGATCATATGCCCTCAAATAGTAAGACATCAATGAAGAGATATCTGGACTATTCTTCTTAAGCAAGGAAGAATAATTGTCCCGATTTATCAGCCTAGACCATTCCCCACCCTAGACCATTCCTTCGGCAGTAAAAAATGTAACCTAGAGAGAATGAGTCTGCCCTAAGGAATGCCTGTCCTTGATTGTTGAACCTGGACCATTCCCCACCCTGGGCCATTCTTCCGTCACTAAAAAAAGTGAAACCTGGAGAGAATGACTATGCCCTAAGGAATGACTGTCTGGACCATTTCTTAAGGAGATGAATGTTCTACACCAACCTCCAAAATAGACCATTCTTCGAAACTGCTCAGAACTATGAGCTTATAAAGATTGATTGTCCAGTGAGGTGAGCAAGTATTCTTGACTAATCCTGAAGAAGAGAGACTAACCTAGACTATTCCCCATGTTAACCACAATGGGAAATCATTGTCTATGCTACATAAACAATCCATCGAACCGTTTTCATTATGAAAATGACCATTCGATCTGGACCATTTTTCGAACATGAAAATGCATGTCCATCAGAAATATCAAACCACTTTCCGAACTGGAAAGGAACTGCTCATCCTAGACCATTTTTTGAACTGAAAAATGATTGTCCATAAGTCAATAAAACATCAATGATCCCTCCCAACCTGGGAGTCATCTCTTCCTTTTTCAATAAGGAAGTCATCTCCATGAGCTCCATCTTGACTACACAAACACTTTCATTTTGGACAAAATATTTACCAAAATGTGTGTTTTTCTGCTTATCTGTGGAGATATGTATTTTCGAACCACTTTCTCCTTTCTAGACTTCATCATGGAAAATGTAATGCTTGATCTCAAATGAACTTCAGTTTTTCTAGAAAACTGGTTTTCTCTGAAGGCTTCATATAGATATGATCAATAAAGTATATCATTGTTGGATTCCTCTTTGGTTGTTGCTAGCTCACAATATTGTGGCAAGGGTCAAACTGAAACATATCCAAGTGGTACTTCTTCGACCATCATGAGAGTTTGTCATGGATTAGCGATCCATCATCCCGAGCTTCTGAGTAACCATTCTGATACAATATATCTGTTATATAAAGTCTTCATCACACTTTTGTTGTGCATTGGAGGTTCTCCACCAACTTTTCTTCTTCCATCTGCATACAAGGGTCTCTTTCTGGTATACCTCAAATCCTTGAGGTTTCTCTTCATACGATCTTTGTTCAATTTCTCTGGAGAACATTGTTTTCATTCATCTGATGTAGAACTCCAACCCATGGATATTGTGGATGATATAATGACTCATATAGAGGTATGCTAGGTTTACTGGAACAAGTAATCATCATAATCTTATCCCTCCATTTGGGAGAACCTCTAGTTCTGGATCTTGTAATGCTTGCATTCATATACATTGTTCTTCATAACAACGTTCAGTTCCTTTTCTTGATTTCTTTTAGTGAGTTCACATCAGGTTGGTAATCTTGTTATTCTCGATACAATGACTGGCCATTATGGCTTCTCTTTCTTTCTTGTAATCTTCATGTTATTCCTAATGTTTTTCTTTAGCTCTTGGGTCCATGGAGTTTCTTATAGATTCCATGCCGTAAATATTCCACTTCCTTCTTTCATCATAGTATCACAAATGTGGATGGACAACCAAGGATACTTTAAGGCTTCTCTTCGAAGAAGACTTCTTCTAGGGTTGAACTGAACACGTGCTGCTTTTCATGGCTGCTACCATGGATATATACTTCATCATATTCAATTGATCATAGGATTAGCTCCCTCCTAATCCTTACTTCATGTATGAATGCATTCTCTTCTTTATATAATTGGATCCCTGTATCTAACAGAGTCCATGCTTTTGTCTGCATCCTTATTACCTTCTACATGGTGTCATAAGTCTTTATCCAATTTCTTCTTGATTGTTGATTTCGACTTATCTTGCATCTTGTTACTTATGTAATAACTTTCACATGATTTTTTTGATGTACTTCATCCTTTCATGTGTTTTATCTGACTTGTAGTCTTAATGATAGAAATCCTTACTGTAAGTTTTAAAACTGCGAAGTAAAGCAATGCATATAGATTCTTAAGCAATACAGAAACTAATCAATGGCTCATACACAAAGTACAGAGAGATTTTTATCGGAAACCCTCAACCGAGAAAACCTTTCTTATTTTCATTATATCGAATTTCACCATTCGCCATACAATATATACAGTGTTTTTAGGTATTCCGTAGATACCAAAACCCTAATCCCATAATCGAGGATTAATTTACAAATCAGCTAAAAATAACAAAATCCGCTAAAAATAGCAAAAAACCGCCCAAAAAAAAATTTCGGGGCATTGCCCCGAATGTTGCGCGTAACCAGGGGGGGGGCATACCTACCCCCCCCCTGGGACCCCCCTAGGAAAGCGCCCAGTGCACATGCACACACACACATGCAAAGAATATAACACACACCCAACATTCTCCCACTTGTTTTTTTCTTTGCATCGAGGGGTCTAGGGGATTATATAGTCAACAATCCAAGGCAGCAATGCCCATTGTTACTCTACACTAAGAGAACTTTTCTGTGCTCACAGACTTTGTCAATGAATCTGCAGCATTCTTCAAAGTGTCAATCTTTTCCAGCAACACCTTCTTTTCCTCAACCATGTCTCTCACAAAGTGATATTGAACATAAATATACTTTGTCTTCGAATGATAAGATGGGTTCTTTGCCAGGAATATTGCACTCTGACTATCATAGTCTAATATCACTACTTTTTGTACCAACCCAATACCTCAACACAATCTTTGTAACCATACTGCTTCCTTGCTTGCATGAGTGGCTGCCATGTATTCAACTTCTGTAGTTGAGAGTGCCACTACAGCCTCTCTTTTGCTCATCCAACTGATTGCTCCTCCAAATAGGTTAAATACATACCCACTTGTAGATCTTATGTGATCCAAATCTCCAGCCCAGTCTGCATCAACAAAGCTATGTATGTCCACCACTCTGTCCAATCCCGACCTTCCTTGGTAGCACAATCCATAACTGGTGGTTCCACGAAGATACCTGAAGACCCTCTTTGCTGTTGTCCAATGCTCCTTCCCTGGTTTTGACATATACCTGCTCAAAACTCGCACTGCATGTGCAATGTCTGGTCTAGTACAAACCATTGCATACATCAAGCTTCCAACTGCACTGGCATATGGAACATGGGACATGTCCTCTTCTTCTTCCTGTGTCTTGGGACACTGATCTGCAGATAACTTCACACCTATAGGAATAGGAACCTTGACCGATTTACTTCCATGCATATTAAACCTCTACAATATCGTTTCAGCATATTTTCTTTGATTCAACCAGAGTTTCCTCTTTGCACGATCTCTTTTAATTTCCATTCCCAAAATGAAGTTAGCAGCACCGAGATCCTTCATGTCAAATTTGGAGGATAGCTGCGATTTCACCTCCTTGATAACATCCATGTTATTTCCTACCAACAACATGTCATCAACATACAACACT
>ML776931.1:814814-843883 GCA_009831015.1 Picea engelmannii
TACTACTTTTGAACAAACATGTTAAAAAAAAATAGTTCTTAATTTAATTCAGATCTATATAAGTCTCATAGTTTTTTCCTTCTAAAAATTCATTATATTTTATCATCCATAATGATGTATTTAGAGTATAATATGATATCTTTACAGTTTTTTTTGTCCACTAAATTTAAATACTAAGTTTTTATTTTATAATTATTTATTTTTATATTTTAATAAATAGGTAAATTATAAATTTGCATTATGTGATGTGATAACGCTACATGTGATTCTTGACTATGATTATAAAGAGAGACCATCTATCCAGTTTAAGAAAGTTTTTATTTTATAATTATTTATTTATATATATTAATAAATAGGTAAATTATAATTTTGTATGATATGATAATGAAACATGAAAATATGATTTTTGATGATGAATATAAAGAAAGACCATTTATCCACCTTAACGAAAGATGCTCCAAAAATGTTTAATTACATAACATAGTGGTAAACTAAAATTTAGTTTTTCGAAACTTGTAAAACTTTATTTTCTAAACTTTAAACATTTAAAACTAATATAATTATTCAAATAAATATGCTAAATTGTGCTTAATTATATGAATATACATAAAAATAAGTATATTTTAATTTTATGAGGAGTTATCCTCCAAATAATCCAAATATATATATATATATATATTTATATATTTCACAATATTAATTTTAATTGGAAATGGAAATTTATATACTACGCCTTTTGAAAAGGTATTGGTACTTGTGACCGAGAGTTGGCCTTACTAAAATGTTCGGAGTGGGATTATCCTAGTTATTAACTTGTCATTGTATTATGTATTACAGTTCTCGCTATTATTATCAATCCCAGTGTCATTGTTATCTATATTCTGTATATTGTATAAGATAACACATCTAAGAGTGGGTCTGTCTTTTGCGATAAGTTATGTAATTTATTCAATTTTTTCATTTATTTAATTTTCGTCCATTCTTGTTTGTTTATATAATTTTAAATGGAATATTTTTTAAATATAAGTAGTATCTTTTTGTCATAAATTATGTAATTTATTTAATTTTTTCATTTATTTAACTTTTGTCCATTCTTTTTTATTTGTTTATATAATTTTAAATAAAATATATTTTTTTATATAAATGGTAACCTTGTACATGTACCACATTAACTCCAACTCCATGAATTCTTAAATATGAACGCCCTCTCAAAAAAGTTACTTGGATTCTTTTCTAAGAACAAAAAACACTACATTTTAAATCAAGAACCAACGATGAACTTCTTATGAAAGGAATAGGAATCCTTTCATATTAAAATAAAGGAATGGATTATATTAATACATACAACACTTTCCTTAATTGCTACTTTTGCAAAAATATTATAAATTAAAAGTTGGAGATAAACTCCTCTTACTTCAATTGATATTTTGTAATTTTGTGAAGAGGGTTTTATTTATTATACAGAGTTATTCTCTAAATAGATAAGGATGTAGTTTCCTCTTAAATTCCACTGTATCTCGTAGTTCACTTTGAAAATTTTAAAGTCCTTAATAACATTGACATGATGCCTCAAACGATGTTGTGATTTTCTCATTTATATATCTATAAATTGTGTCATGATTTTCCCATAATAACATTGACATGATGCGTCAAACGATGTTGTGATTTTCCCATATCTATAAATGGTGTTATGATTTTCCCATATCTATAAATGGTGGAAATGTTTTTTTCTTCTTTTAAGCACGAAATATTTATATATTTCAAGGTTGTTTCGTAGTTTATAATTATACTATTTAACTTTCTATTAAAATTTTGTAATAATAATACATATTTTCTCAATTCTTTTTTTTTATAAAATATAAAATTCTAAATGTTTTTTTCTACTTTTAAACACAAATATTTATATATTTCAAGGTCGTTTAGTATTTTATAATTATACTATTTAACTTTTTATTAAAATTTTGTAATAATAATACATATTTTCTCAATTCTTCTTTTTTATAAAATATAAAATTCTAAATAGAAATCATAAAGTAATTATTAAGTTCCTACATTCCACAAACATTAATACATATTCCTTCCAAAAACTTTCAAATAGATTTTGTAACTACATATTATAATTTATCATGATAAGAATCATAAGATACATCCATACATGTTTAATAATTTAGGAATCCATACATGTTTAATAATTTTGTAGTTTTTCCTTTATCTAAATATTTTATAATTGTAATTATTTAGGAATCCATTTTACTATACAAAGCTCATATAACTATACAACATTTATCCAAAGTTCTTTCTCATAATTAAAATGCATAATTCTATTCTATGTGTAATGATTCAAAAATGCTTCCTCTTAAAGAAAATAATAGCTTTGATATCAAATGTAGTTTTTAACCTTGTACAATAAATTAATACAAATGGATTCTTAATAAAAAAATTGAAAATATACAATGACACACATAGATTACACAGATATTACTGTGGAAACCAAAAGTGATAAAACCAACAATATATTTGAAATCACACCTATAATGTTTTATTCACCTGTAATCTTTTATTCATCATATGTGTTCATTATTTACAATATATATATATAATCTAGCGGCAAAAAAATTATTTGAACTTCTTATTATAATATAAGGCAATAAAATTCTTTGAACGTCTTCGTAGGGAAGAATAAATCGAATAAAAAAAAACTCAACAAATTATGTAAAAGTGTTTGCAACACAATTTTTAAAGGTGACGGTGTGGTGTATTCTTTCTAATCCAATGCACACATATTCTTACCTCCATTCGTGTTGGCCACCCTATTTGCATGCTTGACAAAACTTCCTCGCCATCCACCACATGTTCTCACCAACCACAAATTAGAATCGCGCAATACAATTTTCAACGAAGCCCAAAATGGGTTGATAATATATTCCAACATTTATTTAGAGATTACACAAGATCATTCTCAACTCTGCCACAAACGTTGAAGTAAGATGCCTACATTATTGCAATTTTCTTGCAATTTTCTAGATGAGTGTAATATTTTGGTTTTCGCTAGCTGGTTTTAATACTTTCTTTTTCATTAATCAGCTTCATGCACAACATACAATGGTTGGTTGAATTTGGAAGGATAGATGGGTTTAATATTTGCATTTTTTTTAAGCAGCTTTATGCACATCATACAGTGGTTGGTGGTTGGTTGAGCCTAGAAGGTTTTATGTTTGTTATGTATTAATCGAACAATGTTTCTCATCCTAAATACCACCAGTGAGAAAAAACTTAATAGAAATGTCTTCAGATGTGGTGAATGGTCCGAAACTACTATTTAACTGTAAATTTTGTTACAAGATTTTCTTTTAAAAAATTTGTTACAAGATCCTTCAAAAACCAATATGTGGTAGCATTTCACTTCACATCCAATATACAGAATCACATGTATTTATTCAAAAAATCTAATGACCTCAATGAATAGATTTTGTAGTTATCTAAGAAAAAAACTCCAAACTTAGGTTATCAAAGTTTGGAAAAAAATTGCATTGTGTGCGAGTTCGATGATTAAAACTAAAAACTTAGGTAAAACCTAAGATGGAACAAAATCCCTCCAGATGGGGTGTCAATTGGCAGACACGTTGATCATGAGCCCATTGATTTCATCCACACACCTTCTCCTAGGGTGGCGGCCTGACGACACTCATTTAATACAACCATGATCACCTCTACAAATTCGCCTACAAATGTCCTCCACTAGGTGTGATTCTTGTTTGACTCTAATGGATCTTCAAATTCTTCTACGGGCTATTCTCTTCCCCCCCCCCCTAGGAATATTTCTCATTATGCTCATTCCTCTTCCCTACAAGTTTTGCTCCCTTTGCATGTTCCTCCTTCTATGATCGATTTCCCTCATCGTTCAAGGCTCCTTCCCTTGGCCTCATGCACCTATTTTACCCCCACCACCCTTTTGTGCAATCCACCCTAGTTTCTTCATATGCAATAATGTGAGTTCATTCTCTAAGAGCCAACTCACACTCAGCCTTGCGTGGTTGCACTCCCTATTTTTTTCTCCCCTGTTGCACCTATCCCTGCTACACCAGCATGGGTCAACATCTCTCCCCTCCTCTGGGTGAAGCAGATGAGAGGAATTCACCCTTTTTTCCTCCCTCAAATTATGCCATAGGTTCACTTCCCCCCAATCCAGATGCATTCTCTATTTTATCCCACCTACTTCAGCCTCACCTAGCCTTCACTGAAGCTCATAGGTAAACCATCTTAGCACTGCGTCGTGACAATGCAGAAATGAATTTTCAATAGGAGATGATGGAGAAGCACCTTGAATGGATTTTGTACTCAGGATCATAAGACCCTGCTCAATGTCGTATCATAGAGGAACTACTACAGGATACCATGGAGCCAAAGTGGCCAGATTCATGTTAGCATGCTTTCCCCTACAACTACACAAGAAAGTAATCTACATGGACTACTATTTTTTTTTCCTATCATCTGTTTGGCCTACAAAACCATAGATCTATCTCTTATTCTATATTAATAGGCCTAGCTTAGTCATATCTATTGTTCATCTTGTCAATACGTTAGATAGCAATTTCTACAACAAGATTTTATGGAATCTCTATCTCTGGTGGTGGGTTGGTTTCCTTTCATGGAAACCTCAACACCATTTTCTAAGATATTGTATGTAAATTTTTATTTTTAAAGGTAATACAAGCTACTAGATTATATATATAATGGAACAAATTGCATTTTAGAGCTTAGCAATAAAACATAGAATTGGTTATCCAATCACATGCCTAGTAAAAGTCATTTAAATATTATGAAGAAATAATTCTTTTTTTAAGTATATGTACAACATTGGGGAATGAAAAAAATATTTGTAGTCAAAGACAAACTAATGGATAGTCAATGATGAATGTAGTGTTAGCCTATGGCTTACCTTTACCAATCACTAAGTCTAATTGTCACCTATATTTGTATTATTCATTTAGGATATTAGTAATATATCTTCAAGTGATAACTAATGATTTAGTTAAGATTTCCTAGCCTAATCATCATGCATGATTTTACGATCTAGATCAAATATCTCTATGAGGTGGCATCACCCATTGTAATATAAATATTTAACATTCGTGTGAATACATTCAGTGTTGGATAGTGAGAATTTCCTGCCATGCTGTTGTTATTATCTATATTGTATCAATTAGTATCATATCTTTTTTTTTTTATGAATTGGTATCACAACTTCTTTGTTTTATCAATTGGTATCAGAGCCATGGTGAAGAAATGGTAATAATATCATATATTTTATGGTCTTAAGGGCCTAATAGATTCTCCATTTTGAAAAGAGGATGAATGTATCACAGTCATGGTGAAGAAATGGTGATAATATCATAGCCATGGTGAAAATTGTGAAGGAAGAGAAATGATACTCAATGCAGTTTCGTTTTGAGGATTGTATCATGGAACATATCGCATAATGTATCAAGGATTGTATCATGGACTGTATTGAGAACTGTAATGCAGAACATATATTTTTTTAGTTTGGATTTATTTTTTCAAGGAATGTATTCAAGGAGAGTCATGGACCCGTATGGAGAACTGATGTCAGAAATTTTCCAAATATAAAGACAATGATCTGGTAGCTAAGTGTTTTGATTTTTCAATGATATATGTTAAGCATGAGGTTCATTCCATTTTATCATTTAACCATAACCATTTAAATGTTCCAGCAATCAAGATCACAAGAAGAAGCACCATGCACAAGAACACAAGAAGTATCATGGGAAACCCTTCTCAACAAGGGAAGAAAACCCACCCAAATCCTTTTCTATATTCTTCAAGAGAAATACCTTCACAACCAAGTTAAACCCTAGCACACAAGAGGGTGCTCAAACCCTAGAACTCTAGCACCCAAGAGAGGTGTGCATCTTTTCCAAAGAAGTGTACTTGCTGAAATTTCCAAAAATCACATGAAAGATGTGTTTCCTCAAAGGGGATTTTACCTTTACTTATACTAACCTAATCCTGTCAACATAAGTGTCTATTGGCACAATAGGGTCAACCCCACTTACATTATAATATAATTAATATAAATTGTATTAATTATCTTTTACATTAATTACTAGTTATATTAAGGTAGGATCCACATGTACCCTTTACATTACAATTAGTGTTACACACAGGTATGAATCTTGTACAATATAGAAAAGGATATGATACACCCACTAGTTCTCATCCACTAGGGGCACATCCATAGGGATTTCCATATCTCTGGCTCACTACATTACACAGGAGAACGAGATCTTCACACATTCACTTATGCTCATCCACACGCAGGTCCACTCTAAAGATATTCTTTCCCACTGCCTAACACAAGAGAATCATCTAGATTTTTCTCGTCAACTCTATTGCTTAGAGGAGGATAATACATCATCTTCATTTATGTTCACATGATGATGCACCCAACACTTTGGGGTTTCACATGTTCACCTTGTGCTCAACCACAGGCATGTCTAACTCAACAAATCGCCTTTCCCATTGGATAACCATCTAGAGTTATTCTCAACTCTCTGAATGTAGGAGGTCATTTCCACATTCCATCTCAGTCTCAGGCAGGAATCACGTACCCTTCTTAGGGGATTTCTCTCAGGTTTTTAAGCTCAGAGAAAGACTCACATAGCTTCAATGATGCACATATCACAGGTTTGTAAGCTAGAGAATGTCTCACATAGTTGGAATCATCAATACTCCCTCTCATCTAGGGAGGCATTATTCATCATGACACGTCTCACATAGATGTGCTATAAATTTTGTCTTGGCTGAAGTCATCAATACTCACTATCAAATAGGAAGGTATTCTTCACCAAGTTAGTTTTGTGAAGATGTCTGCAATCTTCTCATGTGTAGGAAGGTACTTTAAGTGTACAATTTTCCTTTGCATAATATCTTTGATATAAGGATATTTCATCTCATCACGTTTGATCCATCAGGAAGAACTGGGTTCTTTAAGGATATTTTCACATGGATCTTGGTTATCATCATAGGATTCATCTCATGGTTAAGTAAATTTGTCAGAAGTTGTGAAGCCACATTGCTTCCCACACTCGATGCTATATACTATGCCTCTATGTTACTCAAGGTCACAGATTTTTGTTTCCTACTGCATTAGGAAACCATGGAAAAATTCACAGTAGAAAATCAACCATATGTCTTCTTCCAGTCCATTGTAATTTCTACTCAATCTGAATCAGCATATCTTGCAAACTCAATTTCACACTAGAGGCATATCTCAGTCCATATCTTTCTTGTGCAATGGGTTCTTTCAAGACCTATCCTCTGATACCATGTTGATTTTCAATGAGCTAGGTTAAGCATGAAGTTCATTCCATTTTAGAATTTAACCATAACCATAAAATGTTGCAACAACCAAAATCACAAGAAGAAGCACCATGCAAAAGAACACAAGAAATATCCTCGGAAACCCTTCTCAACAAGGGAAGAAAGCCCAACCAAATCCTTTTCTATATTCTTCAAGAGAAACACCTTCACCACCAATATAAAACCTAACACATAATAGGGTTCTCAAACCCTAGAAATATAACGCCTAAGAGAGGTGTGAACTTTTCTCAAAGAAGTGTACTTGCTGAAATTTCCAAAACTCACATGAAAGATGTGTTTCCTCAAACGAGATTTTACCTTTACTTATACTAACATAATCTTGTCAACATAAGTGTCTATTGGCACAACACGACTGATGTCGACGCACCCACCTAAATGCGTAGGTCAGAAGGTCCACGTCAACACAGGATCTTTCTCCCTTCGCTGGCCCGAAGAACTTCAAAACGTTCTTCTATTTCCCTTTCGGTAAATCTGCACCCACAACAAATTCTCGCGGGATCCCCTCTTTTCACTTAGGAGATCGGATTTCACACCTTCGTGAATCCAATGGTCAAGCACCCTCTCTCCAAACCTTTGAGACCCGAAAGGCAGTCAACGCTGACCCTTCCTCTATCCTTTTTGGGATTTTCCTTATCGTGATTTCAGCGATTGATTTGATGTCGAGTGACTCACCTCCTTGACTCCCGAATCCCGATATGCCGAAACGTCGATACACTCGCGGGGTTGAATTTTCAATTCCTTCCACCCCGTTGGGATTTCAGACTTCGCGGTATCATGAATCCTGATGCAAAGGGTTTGGAACTTCACTCCACGAAATCCTGAAATGGTCAAGAGGGTTGACTCTAGTGTTGAAAATGCCACTTGTCCACTGACTAACTCTATGGCCCACACTGTCCCTTTGGTACTCACCCCTTTGCGACTTCGCGAACCTCGATGCCAAATATCGAACCTTCGACTCACGAAATCCCGATAGTCGATTCTGTGAGTGATCCAACAACTCCTGACTGGCTTGGATCAATAGCCATGTCTCTCCTAAGCTTAGAACCTTCGAGAATATTCATCGTAACTCCCCTATTCATCCGCGAGATCTGACGGCTCACGGAACCTCGCAAATTCTCTACGGAGAATTTCGACCGTCCGTTACTTCCTCTGAGAACTTCTACGAATGAACTAAGTGTTCCTCCACAAACTTGTCCACCTGCGGCGCAAAACTTCGATGCCTTCCTAATAATTCCAGGTACAACTTCTCTACAACCCTTTCAGCGGTTATAAGGCTTTATCCTTCCTGAGCTTCCTTATAACTCTGAGTCTTAGAGAAGACTCCAGCGTGCACTCCTTGCGGAAAACTTCCAAACACCTTCAAGTGTTTGAATTCCCTTCGACTTTGCGCACACCTGCGAGAGTAGTCTCTAAATGCTTCACTCAGGTTCGCAACCCTGAGACTTTACCCGGCTTGCACACTCCTTGCATGGCTCCTGTGTCTAACTACACTTCTACACGAATGAGAACAAAAGCTAATTGTCTAAACCCTTTGTCAACTCACTCCTTGCAGACAATTCAAGTGCACTCCTTGCAGGAAATCTCTCACTCAGACAGAAAAACAATTGAAACTCATTCTACTTTCTCTCGGACTTCAACTCAAGACATGAAATCATATACACAACATATAAAGAAAATGCATAAAAGGAAGTAAACATTCATGAACTTATCAATCAACATACATACACAGAGAACAACACGACGCCATGAATTTGAATCATTTTCTTTCTATTAATCCAAATATATGTACATGGATGTTTTTACACAGCTCTTTGCATGCTCTTGCTTTCTCTTTTGTATGTTCATGCCTTATGCTACAATACACAATTGAGGGTGTCTATATCCCATTTCCCTCTTTTCATCTAAGACTGTCTAATCTACATATTAATTCCTATCTACTTGCATTAAATATCTTAAATGCCTCCACCTACTAAGGACGAGAGCGTATCGCTCAAGGTCCATTACATTATACAAGTGCGCCTTCATTAACTGTTCCATTTATATTTGGCGCATCAACTTCAAGGGAAATTCAAAAATTTACCCTGGCTTGTCGAGCTGTCCGGTATCTCTGCGCTGGCTCGCTTGATGTTGGCGATGCTCCTGCATCATACTCCCTCGCTTGAAAAATTTCATGGGCTCCTTTCCATGAGCTCATGCAGGGTCTGTCCATTGCTCTGTATCTCTGCTTCATTCTCCCAGCTGGCATCTTCCACTGGATGGCCTTTCCATTTGACCAAATACTCAAAGTATTCTTTCCTCCTGGTATTTTTGCTCACTCTTTTGTCCAGTATGCGCTCCATCTGTGGATTTTCTACAACTGGCATCTGCTTTTTCCATTGAACCTCGACCTGTTCATCCCTTGTTCCTGCTTCCTCAGCCTTATATGGGTACAAATCCGAGATATTGAATATCAGAGAAATTCCGATCCCATCTAGTAATTAAATCTCGTAAGCATTCACCCCAAATTTCCTCAAGACTTTGCATGGTCCGATTTTCTTCATCTTTAGTTTGTTATATGTTCGCCTCGAGAACCTTTCCTTTCTGAGATGTGCCAGAATCAAGTCACCAACTCCAAACTGAAGTTGTCTTATGTGCTGATCTGCTCTATGTTTATATTCCTGACTTGAACTCTACAATCGGTCCTTCACCTGACTGTGAAGTTCCTTCATTGCCTCTGCGAAATATTTTGCGCTTTCGCTCCTAGTTCCATTCAGCTATGAATCCCTTAATTCAGAAATATGTCTCGACTGCATGCCATAAACAATTTGAAATGGACTTTGTCCTGTACTTCTATTCACTGATTCATTATACGCAAACTCTTCCTGTGGTAATATATTGTCCCACTGGTTGTGGTGTTCTGTCACCAAGCTTCTCAGTAAGTCTCCCAGACTTCTGTTTACTGCTTCTGTTTGCTCATCCGTCTGAGTATGATAAGATGAACTAAATGACAAGTTAGTTCCCAACTTCCTCCACAATTTTCTCCAAAAGTGTCTTACGAACTTTGTATCTCTGTCCAAAACTATGCTTCTCGGTAAGCCATGAAGTCGAATGACTTCTTTGAAAAACAAGTTCGCAATGTGTGTTGCATCGCTGGTTTTATGACATGGGATAAAGTGTGCCATATTGGAAAATCTATCCACCACCACAAATATTGAGTCAAATCCTCTTTGTGCTCTTGGCAATCCCAATATGAAATCCATGTTGATTTCATCCCACGGCTTCTCAGGTATAGGCAATGGTTGATAAAACCCTGCATTCTGCCTCTTTCCTTTTGAATGCTGACAAATTCTGCATCTGTCCACAAATCTCTTGACCTCTGATCGCATCTCCGGCCAAAATTATGACTCGTTCAGCTTTGCAAATGTCTTGTCATGACCAAAGTGTCCGACCAATCCTCCACTATGTTTCTCCTTTAGTAGATTCTCCCTCATGGAGAATTTTGGAATACAAAGTCGATTGCCCTTGAACAACAATCCTTCCTGGATCATGTATTCTTCCCACTAGCTTCTATCTCTGAGAACTAGATTCTCAGCTGCTTCATAAGCTTCCTTAAAATTTGGATCATCAACGTACATGTCCCTGAGATCATCAAAACCTAACGTTTTGACTCTGAACTCCTACAACAACAAACACTTCCTGCTCAAAGCATCAACAACTTTGTTAGCAGTACTAGAAATATGTTTAATCACAAATGTGAAATTATGCATATACTCAACCCATTTTACATGCCTTTAATTCAACTTCTCTTGTTGAGTCACAAACTATAATGCATGGTTATCATTGTATAGGAAAAATTCTTTCGGAATCAAGTAATGCCTCCACTTTTTCAATTCCTAAACAATGGCATAGAACTCCTTATCATATGTGGAGTACTTCACCCTCGCTTCATTCATATTCTCGCTGAAGTATGCCACTGGCCTGTCTTCTTGACTCAAGACCGCTCCTATTGCAAATCCGCTTGCATCGCATTTCACTTGAAATGTCTTTAGGAAATCTAGCAACACCAGAACCGATTGTTCCATGATCTTCCGTTTCAACAAATTGAAACTCTTTTCAGCCTCTTCTGTCCAGTGAAAATATTTGTGTATTTTCTTCACTATTTCCATCATCGCTGCACTAATTCCACTGAAATTCTTGATGAATATTCGGTAGAAACTAGCTAATCCATGAAAACTTCTCACCTCAAAAATATTCTTCGGTGATGGCCATTTCTTGATCACTTCCACTTTATCTGGATCCATCCTCAACTTGTTTGCAGAAATGACAAAATCCAAATAAATGAGCTCTCTCTTCATGAATGGGGACTTCTTCATGTTTATCAACAACTTCTCATGCTCTAGTTTCTACATCACTGTAGCTAAATGCTTCAGATGCTCGGCCACTATTTTACTGAAAGTCGGTATGTCATCCAAATATACAATGACAAATTTTCCGATGAACTCCCTCAGGACTTTGTTCATCAACCTCATGAAGGTACTTGGTGCATTTGTCAAGACAAATGGCATAACAAGCCATTCATACAACCCTTCATTGGTTTTGAATGTTGTCTTCCATTCATCACCTTCTCTCATGCGAATTTGATGATAACTGCTTTTCAAATCAATCTTTGAAAAATACTTTGCTCCACTCAAGCAATCCATCAGATCATCCATCCTCGGCAATGGAAATCTATACCTGATGGTTATCTTGTTGATTTCCCTTGATTCAGTGCACATCCTCCAACCTCCATCTTTATTCGGACTGAGTACTATTGGAGAAGCACATGGAATCAAGATTTCTCTGACCAACCCTTTGTCCATCAACTCCTGTACTTGTCTTCTGACCTCATCATTCTCTTGCAGCGTCAATCTGTATGTGGCTTTGTTTTGTAAACTGGCTCCTGGTATGAGATCAATATGATGACTCACACTTCTGATCAATGGAAACGAACGAGGTAATTTGTCCACTACTATATCAGTGAACTCTTCCAGCAGTTCCTGAATTTCTTCTGGTAAATCATCCACTCTCATGCTGGTTAAAACAATCCTTGGTTTCCTAACCACAATGAATTGCGGTTCTTCTTTATTTTTTACCTCGGTAAGATGTTCCTTCCCACTCATGAGAAGTACGGTTTTGCTTACTTCATGTTTCACTTCCTTATCCTTGATTGGAAGTAGCATGTGAGTTTTCCCATTCTTCTCTAGGGTGTATGTGTTCATCCTCCCATCATGAATCACATTTATGTCATATTGCCATGGTCTACCCATCAATAGATGACAAACATCCATTGGAATAGCATCACATAATATCTTATCATTATATCCTCCTATCTTGAATTCAACTAAACACTATTTAGTGACAGTTACCTGATGTCCTTTTTGTAACTAGGAAATTCTGTATGGGCTCAGATGATCAATCGTCTCCAACTCCATATTTTCTACCATCTTGGTTGAAACGAGATTATCAATGCTTCCACTATCTATAATGACATTGCATACCATGTCCTTGGTTTTGAAAGCAATCTAGAAAAGTCTGTTCCTTTGGATTGAACTCTCCACCTCCTTCTCTGGTGTCAAAAGAGCTTTTCGCATCATCAATGATCTTCCGCCTTCAGCATCTTCTACCTCAACATCCCCTCCTTTCTTTTTGTCTGGACACTCATAAGACTTGTGCCCATTCTTTCCACATGTGAAGCATTTTATCACTCCACCTCTTCCTCCTCCTCTACCTCTAGTACAAGGAAAAGTGTTTTTATCAGCATACTCTCCTCTCTGTTCGGTATGCTGCCCTCTCTGTTCAACATATTGCCCTCGCTATGAGCTTCCACATCTCTCATTTCGAGTCTAAGGTTTCTTCCAGTCTTCCCTGGTTTTCTGGTTTTTATCCTGGGCAACTGATTTTCCTCTGGGCTGACTTCTTCCTTGGCCTCTTTGACTTTGTTTTCGGCTCAGCTTCTCCTTAGATTTCAGAGCCAATTGGTAAGCATCCTCCACCATTCGGATGGTTAACATGCTCATCTCATCCTGGATATCATATCTTAGGCCATTCATATATCTGGCAACCTTCTCATCATCTCTTTCCTGATGACCTGCCCTTATGTTCAGTTTGTAGAATTCTTTAGTGTATTCTTTCACCGACATCAGCTTCTGTCTCAGGTTATGCATCCTTCGAAACAGAGTGATCTGGTAATCCCTGGGGATGAATTTTTCCTTCATATTCGTAATCATCCTATCCCATATTTTGATCTTTTGCTTGCCTTTGCAGCGTCTGTCATCTTGTAGCTCATCCCAACACAATGTTGCATGTCCCTTTAATCTTGTGACAGCATGCTTGACCTTCTTGTCCTCTTCAACATCTTCATAGTCAAAGTATATGTCTAGAGCTCTAATCCATTCTATAAGCTCTTCTGCATCCAATTTTCCCTCATAAAATGGAATGTCCATTTTCTCTCTTGCACCCATTCTTGCAATAGCTTTGATCAAACGTTCGTTTGTTGCATCTTCTACTGTGACTTGCTCTTCTTCATGTCCAACATCTTTTTCATTTTCGGACTCACTGATATCTCCTACATCAGTTGTGCGCCTTTGTCTTATCTCCATGTCCACAAGTCTGGCGCATATGTTATGCAGATCCCTTTCTACTTCCGAATTCTACACTTGCCTTCCCCTTCCTCTAGACATCTCCCTTTCCTCTTCCAGATCGGGTTATTGTATATCTCTCCTTCTTGGTGGCATGATGAATCTCCTTCTCTTCTCTGCTACAGAAAGAAAATAACCTTTCTGAGCTCTGATACCACTTGATGTCAACACACCCACCTAAACCTGCAGGTCAGAAGGTCCATGCCAACACAGGATCTTTCTCCCTTCGCTGGCTTGAAGAACTTCAAAACGTTCTTCTATTTCCCTTTCGGGAAATCTGCACCCACAACAAATTCTCACGGGATCCCCTCTTTTCACTTAGGATATTGGATTTCGCACCTTCGCAAATCCAATGGTCAAGCGCCCTGTCTCCAAACCTCCGAGACTCGAAAGGAAGTCAACGTTGATCGTTCCTCTGTCCTTTTCAGGATTTTCCTTATCGCGATTTCAGCGATTGTGATGTCGAGTGACTCACCTCCTCGACTCCTGAATCCCAATATGTCGAAACGTCGATACACTCCCGGGGTTGACTTTTCAATGCCTTCCACCCTGTCGAGATTTCAGACTTCGTGGTATCGTGAATCCTGATGCAAAGGGTTCGGAAATTCACTCCATGAAATCTCGAAATGGTCAACAGGGTTGACTCCCATGTCGAAAATGCCACTTGTCCACCGACTAACTCTATGGCCCACACGGTCCCTTTGGTACTCACCCCTTCACGTATTCACGAACCTCGATGCCAAATCTCGAACCTTCGACTCACGAAATCTCGATAGCCAATTCCATGAGTGATCCAACAACTCCTGACTAGCTTGGATCAAAGGCCCTGTCTCTCCTGAGCTTAGAACCTTCAGGAATATTCGTCGTAACTCCTCTGCTCGTCTGTGAGATCTGACAGCTCACAGAACCTCGCGAATTCTCTACTAAGAATTTCGACCATCTGTTCCTTCCTCTGAGAACTTCTGTGAATGAACAAAGTGCTCCTCCACAAACTTGTCCACCTGCAGTGCAAAACTTCGACGCCTTCCTAATACTTCCAGGTACAAATTTTGTACAACCCTTTCAACGGTTATAAGGATTTATCCTTCCTGAGCTTCCTTATAACTCCGAGTCTTAGAGAAGACTCCTGCGCACACTCCTTGAGGAAAACTTCTAAACACCTTCAATTGTTTGAATTCCCTTCGACTCTATGCACACCTGCGACATCAGTCTCTAAATGCTTCGCTCAGGTTCGCAACCCTGAGACTTTACCCGGCCTATGCACTCCTTGCACGGCTCCTGTGTCTAACTGGTCTTCTGCATGAATGAGAACAAAAGCTAACTGTCTAAACCCTTTGTCAACTCACTCCTTGAGGAAAATTCAACTGCACTCCTTGCAGGAAATCTTTCACTCAGATAGAAAAACAATTGAAACTCATTCTACTTCCTCTCGGACTTCAACTCAAGACTGAAATCATATACACAACATATAAATCAAATGCATAACAGGAAGTAAACATTCATGAACATATCAATCAACATACATAGATAGAGAACAACACGACGCCATGAATTTGAATCAACTTCTTTCTATTAATCCAAATATTTTTACATGGGTGTTTTTACACATCTCTCTGCATGCTCTTGCTCTCTCTTCTGTATGTTCATGCCTTATGCTACAATACACAATTGAGGGTGTCTATATCCCATTTCCCTCTTTTCATCTAAGACTATCTAATCTACACATTAATTCCTATCTACTTGCATTAACTATCTTAAATGCCTCCACCTACAAAGGACGAGAGCATATCTCTCAAGGTCCATTACATTATACAAGTGCGCCTTCATTAATTGTGCCATTTATGTTTGGCGCATCAACTTCAAGGGAAATTCAAAAATTTGCATTGGCTTGTCTAGCTGTCTGGTATCTCCACGTTGGCTTTCTTGATGTTGGCGATGCTCCTGCATCAATGACTGACTTCACTTAGCTTTAACCAGATTAATTATCTTTTACATTAATTACCAGTTATATTAAAGTAGGGCCAACATGTACCGTTTACATTACAATTAGGGTTACATGCAGGTATGACTCTTGTAAAATATAGCAAAGGATCTGATACACCCACTAGTTCTCATCCACTAGGAGCACATCCATAAGTATTTGCATATCTATGGATCACTGCATTATAGAGGAGAACCATATCTTTTCACATTCACATGTTCTCATCCAAAGGAACGTCCACTCTACAGATATACTTTCCCACTACCTCACACAGGAGAATCATCTAGAGTTTTCTCGTTAACTCTGTTGCTCAGAGGAGGCTAATACATCATCTTCATTTCTTTTCACATTGTTAGCACTTGGTAAATTTCCTAGAGGTTGAAAAAGAAGAAATCTACAAAATTAACCTTAACCAACCACTTTTAAAGCTGGGATCTATCCCTTCCATCTTCAGAGAGGGATCTCTCTATATGATTTAGCTTTGTTTTTAATTTAAGATATTAGGCTAGGTAAAGAAACTATTGGTTTTGTTGTAAAAGAGCTTTTTGAAGTTGGTTGAGATGGTCTACACATCAATTGGGATATGGGGTCTGTATTCAATCAGATATTAGATACAACCAGAAATTCCAAAGAAAACCTTCACAAGGTGAGATAATACACTCACTGGATCTTTAGTAATTTAAAATGATGGACAGAAAAAAAGATGAGGAAAATAACTTTAACTAACAAGCAGTTAAGAATTTCTTAAGTGAAGATATTAGAAGATAAACATTTAAATCTTTAGAATCGGAAACAGGGTATCAAAGATAAATCCTGCAACATTACGCTATTCATAAAGATTAGTTTCAGAAAACAAAATGGTTACAGAGAAAGAAAAACATTCAACTTAGAAGATCAACATCACTAGTGAACATATGCAAGAATATTGTAAAGTGCCTCTTCTTTATTAATGGAAGATCTCTTAAAAAATAGTACAGTTTGATAGCAACAGGGTGTGCGAATCAACAACCCCCAATAATTCGAGAGTTGAAGTATTTATAATTCAAATTACAAACATTCCTGTCATAACTGATCAGGACGTGCTCATTCTATTTTTAGTCTAACTACTTTAACTAATCAAAAACTATTTGATGACTCAGTACAACTGCATGCGGAATTTCTGGGGTAGGCCGTTGGCGAGGTGCTTTTGCAACTTCTTTTGAATGGACAGGTAACTGGATGTGACAGATCATATGCTAATCTAGTAGATCACACAACTCTTCCCATCTGAGATGACCTAGCACTGTGACTTTAAGTAATCTCCGATACACTTCATCCATGTCTGTATATTTAGCAAATGTAGGCTTGATGATGAATATGTGTTTAATCTCATGTTGGATACTAATATCCAACTTTAGGGCATCCATGAATGCTCTACCTGTGATGCTTCCCTGTATCCCTGCAAACTTGGAATTGTCTGTAGACACTTCAGTCAGCCTTCTCTTGTAATCAGGGAGTGTCATTAATTTGTCATTAATGACCTTCAGGCCAGGTAGGCCCTTCTTTTGGAGAACATCTATCTTATTGAAAAACTTTTGTACTCCTTGATCCATGACTTGAATCTTCTCCTCAAGCTGCAGCATTAGAATTCTCTTGGTTAAGACTCTTTTTACTTCAAGTATAGTCTCCGTCCTGTCCTCGATCTTTAGTTCTTCAAGTTCCTCTCTGGTCTTGGAATTCAGGAACCTGATGATTTCATTTGCTTGTGCTGGCATGTCCCCAGCTCAATTCTGATTTTCTCCATAGCCTGTTTGCTCCTCTCGAGCAACTCATTTTGTTCAAACATGATTTGAACCATTGGCCAGATTTCATTTATGGACTTGGAAATATCTGTCCACACAATCTCTTTGACCTCATCCAAAGTCTTCCCTGCCATTGTCTACTTTTGGAGCTGTTGTAACTCCTTCCTGATTTGCTCATTCACCTTCTTTTCTTTGGATAGGCTTGTCTGGAAAGAAGTCTAGAGCTCTTGGAGGTTTTCCACTTCTTTCTTAAGCCTGCTGGTTTCTGACTCTTGCAGGTTCATCCTCTCCATGGACTTAGCAAGGTCTGTTGTTCCTTCTAGTAGTGGCACTGATGTTGCAGATGGAATGGTTGTCACTGTTGCTGTGCCAAAACCTGTAATTGGGATAGCACTCAATGGAATGCCTTCCATTGGATTCTCTTTCTCTTTCTCCTTTAGAAGTCTCTCCATCTCAGCCTCCATCTGTTTTAGCTGAGCATTCTGCTCCATGAGTAACTTTAACATCTCATCATTTTCCCCTTCCTTTTCAGCTATCTCCTTTGCCTGCTGGTCCTCTGTTGGAGGGAGATTTAGCTATTTTCTTAAAGATGCGATGTCAGCATTTTTCTTTTTAATCATCTCTTCAGCAGCCTTGACGTTCGCAGGGTCATAACCGATCTTGAGGACCAGCTCCTCCAACGTCTTGATTCTGTTGTCTTTCACGAAAGATGATATTTTCTCCAGCTTAAGTTGGGTCTGGGCATTGTTCAAAGCTACCCAAAATTTTGATGCAAAAGCTGAGGCGTGGGCCAATGTTTGGAAAACCATCGCACCAGTTTGCTTCTACAGATCCATCTGATCTGCTGGATGCACGTCCTTTGCTTGGAACTCAAAGGTGGCCCTTTTGTAGTCTGATATCACCTTGGGATCTGAAACTTGTGATTGGAGGTAAGCCATATGCATCCTACCCTTTTCAGTGTCAAAGGTTGAAAGAAGCCTATGTTGAGCTGTGGACAACTGCTTCTGAAACTGGGCATAAGTGCTGCTAGTGAGTGTCTGGTTCTTCTTCTTGATCAAGTCATATTTTTCGAAAATGCCTAACTTGGGACCAATTTTACTCGATGGAGTATCTAGGGGAGAATCTGTGGATTTTATTGCTGTTGTTATTTCCTTAAGCTGACTCGAGCCGAAAGGGAGAGTGACTGGCTTGACCTTTGTGGTAGTTACTATGGTAGTCGAAATTTCCTGTTCTATTATTGTGCCAGGCGCTGAAACTGTCTTTGGCTTTTTGGAGTGCATTTGAAATTCCTCTGATGACACCTCCGTTACAGGAGGAGACGACTCCTATCAAGGCCTCTTCTCCTTGGGGAACTGAGGTGTGGTAGTGGGTAACACACTAGTCAAGGGCACCTACTTTCCCACGTCACATTGTTGTTCTACGTCCATCAAGGTATTGGGCTCCCATTCTGTCTGATTTGCAAATTTCTCTATTTCTGTCTTGGACTCATGCGCATATGGGACATTCTTATTTTTCACTCTCATTTCAGAAATGATTCCGCAGGGATCATAGTGCCAGGTGAAACTTGTAAAGAATTTCATCTTCTTTAACATTCTGTCTGCTTCCTCCTCTACCCCTCGACTATTGCAGATGAAAGAACCAATCTACCCTTTGATCCGCAATCATTGCTTCTTCTTAAGGGAAACAAAGTGAATATCATCAGAATTCATTATCTGCCTAATATATTCTAATGCAAAAATTCTTACCGGTACATATCTCGGCAGCTTGTAAGGTGCCAATTCGCACCCATAAACTCGAATCTCAGAGTGATTCTGATACAAGTACTAGTCTCATGTCTTTGCATCTTCCGAGAGATGTAGAATTCTCTAGAGCTCTTCATTTATTCATGGCTCATGCCGGCCACCCAACATACTTACCACAGGGTGGTAAAATTGATCAATGAACGCTTTGAAGTCGTATTCAACAGAGTTATGTTTCAGAAGAGAAGTCCACGCTGTGACTGTCTCGGGCTTCCCGTCGGCATCAATCTTATGCATGGAGAGACTGAACCTGTTAGCTTGAAAGTACACGAAAATGTAAGCCATAATGGAGGAATATATTAACATACCCTCTGAGGCCAAATTCACAAATTGTTCATGGATATTATTGGCCAAGAAAGTGTTGTAGTTGAATTGTGTGGTAGGTTGTTCATCATTTGAGAAAATAGACAGAAAACCCAGGATGGGCTCATCTACCCATTGATCAGAATAGTAACCAAGTAGGGCAAACAGGGAAGAAATGATTTGATTTCCTTTGGTAGAGAACATAGAAGAAGGGTAAGGGGGATTGGTGGAAGGGAGTGGAACGCAAGTGGGGAGAAAAAGCTCAAAGATCTGAGCTCTCTGAGGGAATGTCATTTTCTGATATAGCTCAGTGAGGATTTCTAAATTGAATGGGGATGCAGATTCAGCACGGGTAATTTGCATCATCTAGTCAATATCTTCGGGGGTGATGAAGAAGAGGACGTCTCCAGATGAAGAAACGATAGTTTTCTAGTCGGGGATGTAATGGGCTTGGCATTTGAGGGTGAATTCTGGGAAATGATGAATCTGGGGAAAGAGATACAGGGGCAAATTGGACTCCCAGAGTCCAATTTCGTTGCTCTGGTCCAAGAACACCTCCCGGAGCCATGCTTGCAGATCAGAAAAGTTGAAATTGCAAATAGTATCTGCTATCAAACGATCTTTATCAACCAAGGGAACTTTATCCAGGTCAACTGGAGGAGGAAGACAAGTATTCTCTTCTTCTTCCGCTTGTTTTGTCTTTGACACCATTTTAGAAACTGTACCTACAATAAACAATACGTTAGTGGGGTCGAAAAACTGCGGGTGAAGGTGATACGGAGGCAATGGAGGAATAATAGGTAAGTTTTATGGCGCGATGGATGATTTTGGCACGAGGGATGAATAACGAATGAAAAGGGCATAATGGTAGTTTTATTCAAAACTGGGGTCGGTTGGACGCGGGAAAACGACCAGCATGACAATGGGCATATTATTCAGTTATTAATGGACAATGGGCCACTTGGGGTGATATGGCAGGTGACGATGACCAAATTATACGGATGACTGACGTGGAGGTTGGTGATTGGAGGTAAAAGTCGCCAAAGGAGGTTGTTCATGAGTGAAGGGGGTTATGGTACTGACAACATGGACTGACAGAAGTTATGGGAAGTGACACGACCCCAGGAGCAAGTGGAGCAAGTGGACTCAGTGGAGGATGACGTCCAGGGGCGACGGGATGTCAAGCAACATGTGGGGGATGGGACTTCTGGACCAACAAGACAATGCCACATGTAACAAGGGGCCCGCTGAAAGAAATATTCATTTCGGACCCCCCCCTTTTGGTTAAAAACAGAACACCAGGGGGGGTCTGAAATCCATTATGAGTCATTGATATTCATGCTTATTTCCTGGCCGTAGATCTGAGCACGCTCTTTAATACCCATTCCGGACCCCCCCCCTCCATAAAGGCAGACCGAAGGGGGGGGTCCGGAATTCAATGTGAACCGTAGATTTAAGCGCTATGTTCTGGGCCGTCCAGATGTGCGCTCAAGTTATTACCAATTCCGAACCCCCCCCCCCTCTACGGTAAAGGAAGAACGGGCGGGGGGGTCCGTAATCCAATGTGGGCCATGGATTCACGCGCTATTTTCTGGACCGTCCAGATCTGCGTAAATATTATCACCGATTCCGAACCCCCCCTTGATTAAAAGAAGAACACTAGGGTGGGGTCCGAAATGCACTGTGAGCCGTTGATTGGAGCACCGTGATCTGGACTCTTGGAAAGTGAATGTAACATAAATCATGAGCGGAGAAATATGAGCTCCGGGAAAAACTTAGGATAAAGCATTTTATGGGTTTTTCTTTGAATTTCAAAGGGATACCACCATGGGGTTTCGAACAAACTATCTTTAGGCATTTAGGACATGGGGTAAGATCTTTATTAATCTGTTTTCATGGGGGGTGAAAAAAATAAAAAACTAACCTAAATGCTAATCCTATCTCCCTAGGACAATTAACCCAGATAAAACTGTTGGGTTAAGAAATTACTCTACCTAAGGGCTATCTGACCAGGATTAGACAGTCTGGTCAGATTTATTCACTAATCTAACCTAGGGGCTATCTGACCAGGATTAGATAGTCCGGTCAGATTTATTCACTAATCTATGAACATCAAATTTAAAAAGAACTTGGCCATGCTTGAAAGGTATGGCCAAGTTACTGTTATTGCATGGGGCCTTTCTTTCAATTCTTTTCTGCCCTCTTTTCTTTTCTTTTTTCTTTTTCTTTTATTTTTCCTTTTCTTTTTCTTTTTCTTTTTCTTTTTACAAATTATTTGAAGAATGAAATATCATTTGTCAACAAAATCACTAGATACAGACAATATCCAAGTCATCAATTGATTCCCATAATTTATGGGGTGATAACAACGACTCCACCTGGGGATGGTACTTGCCCTGTTAAGTGCCAAGAATCCAGTTTCCTGTCATTCTGAACATATCTGTCTAGTAGCCTTCATTGGTCTTATTCTAAGGAAAATTTTGAAAAACAGTGATCAGTAGCTTAGGACATTCTCTTCGGGCTTCAACCAACTAACCCATGTTCCTCACTAAGAAAATGCAAGTAAAGACTGAAAATTAAAACTAGTATGTACAATGGAGAGTGAGTTCCTCAAATATTTCACTGAGGTGGGACATAATGTTTCATCATTCTTCCATTCACAGGTGCTCCTGGCAGATCTGACCCATCGGCATTGTTTAGCACAAATGCATTGTTTCCTCTGAAAGCTTGGATCATGTAAGGCTCTATCCACAAATTGTCAAATTTCCCATGCTTTCCCTTGTCCTCGTTCCTGGCATCCCATCTCAACACCAGGTCTCCCAGTTCAAAAATCATCCTCCTTGGTTCGTTTGTCAAATATTTTCTTGATGTTCTCTTGGATGACCTGTGTTTTGTTGAAAACATCCTCTCTAGTCTGTTGCAAATGAATCATTTGATTGATTCTTCTCTGGGAATCATTTCGCTCAGCTTGAATATATTGAAGTAACTTCATAACAGGGACTCCCAAAGAAGTTGGGAAAACAACCTTAGTACCATAAACCAGCTGGTATGGTGACATACCAATTGACCTTTCCGTGGTCACTCTATCTTCCCATAAAGCAAATACCAACTTATCATGCCATGACTTTTTGTTCTCCTGCAATGTTTTCTTGATGATATTTACCAAAGTTTTGTTTGATGATTCCGCCAACCCATTCCCCTGAGGGTAGTAGGTTGTGGAATGCCCCAAGCCAATGTGGTAACGGTTGCAGAAGTCTATGAGTTTATTTGACCGAAAGGAAACTGCATTGTCAGTAATGATCTTTCTAGGACAACCAAAACGAGACAAAATATTGTTTTCAAGAAATTTGATAATAACAGAGTCAGTGGCTTGCCTGCTTGGTATAGCCTCGATCCATTTGGTAAAATAATCAGTGGCAGTAAGAATCCACCTATGTTGGCCTGAAGACAGAGGGTGTATTTCTCCAATGAATTCGAGTCCCCATTGCTAGAAAGGAGCCTCAACTGAAATTGGTTTAAGAGGTAGAGGAAGGAGTTTCCTTTTACCCTCAAACAGTTGACACTGGTGACATGTTGTTACTTTCTGATGTACATCTGCAAACAAGGTGGGCCAGTAAAATCCAGCTCTGAGTATTTTGTTGGCTGTAACCTTCCAGTTCAAATGGCCACCACATTCTCCTCCATGAAACTCCTGCAACACTTTATCAGCTTCATCCTTCAGTAAACAATTTAAAAGAATACCTGCAGGGTCTTTCCAATACAAATTTCCTTCTATAATATAGAATTTCATAGCTTTCAACTTTAAAAATCTAGCTTTAGTCTTTGTTAAACCAGGGGGAGCTTGTAAATTTTGTAGAACGAATATAAGGTCTGCATACCATGGAGATTTTATAAATACCTCTCTAACATTTGGAGTTGCCATCTCACCCTGTTCATCTGCCACATATAGAAAATTAATGTCAAGAGCTAGGAAGTTAGATTCAGCCATTAGTTTAGCAAGGCCTTGGCCTTTTATCAGTTTTGTGGGCTTAATCTCTATGTCATATTCTAGAACAACTACAATCCATTTTCCCCTTCTTCCATCAGGGTTGTCTTGTGTCAAGATATCTTGTGTCAAGATATTCCTTGAATAGCTCCATGTACTTAAGATTTTGTTCTGGGGGTAAAGATTTGGACAGTTTGACCATCCTAGGCTTCTCATTAGTTCCTATATTGCATTCCTCTACTTCTTTCCCATGAGCTTCTATTTTTGGTTTCTTAGCTACATCATCATTGTCAAACAGATCTTCTAAAGGGATAAGCCCTCTAGGTAAAATATTGCTTTTCAATTGTAAAACTTCGACATCCATTTCGTCATCTCCTAACTCTCCTAAATCTATTGTTTCTACCGTATTTACATTATTCACACTATCTATTTCAAATTCAGAATTATTTACATTCTCGTTTTCATTTTCTACATCTATGTTGGTACATTCAAAATCGTTCTTGCATTGCAAAAAGTCCTCTATCTGATCGTCATTTCCAAACACTTGCCAGTACCTGATATTATCGGGAACTGCCAGTCTGCATTTCACTTCAACAGTGTATGGGCAAGTTTGGTGGAAAGGAATCTTGCATGAAGCTGCTGATGTAGCTAATCCGTCGGCCAGAATATTCTTCCCTCTCGGAATTACCTGCAAGTCGACCTCATTAAAACACTTCAAAGAATCAAGAATAGCATTCTTATAGGCTCTGAGGCGCAGATGTTTGGTAGCGTACTCACCTTTGATTTATTTTATTATTAATTCAGAGTCACCCCTTACCATTATTTGCTTAGCACCGACTTTTTTCAACAGCTTCAGAGCGAGCATTAAAGCTTCATACTCGACGATGTTGTTAGTGCATTGGAAATTTAATTTATAGGAATGATTTTCTGAATACCTATTTCGATGATTATGCAACCAGACTCCAGCTCCTGCTCCTTCTTTTCTCATAGCTCCATCAAAATCCATACTCCAGAAATTGGCAGGGAACTCTTTGGTTATTAAATTTTTCATCTTTGTTGCCTCACCATTTTCTAGACCTTCATCTTGACTAGCTACATCTTCCCCCAGCTGAATCTCTAGCTCTTCAGTATCACCATCATTGTACAAGATGAACGAATCTAAATCGGAATGAGCAGAGTAAAGGGGGTAATTGTGAAGTTTCTCTTGACTACTGACCATGTACTTCATCAATGTTTCTCTGTATAACCTCCTCTGTTGTCCAAACACTGGTATAGTGGTGTAAGACATGTCCAGCTGCAGGGTTCCTTTCAACTTAGCTCCCCAAGACAGGGATAGCAACATACCATACTTTGGCGGAATGTCTGCAATAACCACGTCCATTACCATGCTTTTTGAAGGGATCTGAACCAGAGTGATGCAGAGGTCCTTAATCAGACCAATACATTTGAATTTGCTAGAGTCGAATGAGTGTAGATCTTTGTAAGGCCTAGTGACCTCCAATCCCAGTTTTTCCATTACTGCTTTAGGCATCAGATTGTGTGAGGCACCTGAATATAGCATCGCGTTATGTAATATCAAGTCGTGTATGTTCAAACTGATGTAAAAAGGGGCTACATCATCGGTGTCATCTCGACCATTTACTTCAGGTCCAAAAAGGAGCTCGGGATGATCGTCAGTAAGGTTCACCGTGTTTGAATGAGTCATTGATCCAATAGTCAAGGCCTTGGTGCCTATGTCAGGTTCAATGGCTAACGCTTTTAGTACCTGTGAATGATAACAACCTCTGTTCATCAACTCTGTAAGTGGGATAGGAATTTTTATTTTGGCCAATTCTCCCTCCAGGATGAAAGGTGCGAGAACTCGGGCCTGACTCATTGATTCTGGTTGGTCCACCATAGTCTTCTGCTCAGAAGTACCGGGTTGATTAACAGGTGAAACTTCGGGATGTGCTCGTATTTTCAGAAGGGTGATGTTTTTCCTCATGGGGGTGTCAGCTTTACATTTCTCAGCAGCTTTCTCAGCAGTAGTCTTCTCAGGAGTTTTCTCAGTCTCAGCCACCTTCTGCATTTCAGCCGTCTTTTTCGAGGAATTTCCTTATGTCTTCTTACTTCGCAGATTGTATTGACGATGCACCTCCAAAATAGCGTTTTCAAAGGCCTGTTGTCCCGCATCTTCAACTTCCTCACTTACCTTAGTTTGATTTAGCAGAAAGAGTTCTTGCTCTTCTTGGGTGAGGAAAATGGCCTCATTATCATGAATTCCCATGAGGTTAATGTGAGTGTCTTCCAATTATTCAACCACTTCTCCCCCTTCATCAGCATAGTTTTCCTGTAGAGGAGGTCTGATCAGCTGCTCTGGGCCTCTCTGCTCTCTTTGATATCTAGGATCTCTCTATCTAATCTGAGGAGTGTTTCTCTTGAAATTGGGGTTTCGAATCTGGGGAGCAGGTGCGTTGTCCCTTGGAGGGTTTCTGTCAGATAAATTCATTATTTCCATCATAAATTCCACCATTCGGGTCAAAGAATCCAGCTTGGAATCTATGGTCGACATGGAAGGTTCTTCTTTGATCGTGACTCTCCTTTCTGTCCTTTGATGAGCCCTTTTCGCCAACAGATTAGCCTCCACACTAATAACACTTTCTGCATGTCTTCAAGGGTGGCAACATTTATTTCTCTTAATTGGTAAGACATGTTAGCATCAAATCCATCAGGGAATTTACTCAATGCCAAACCCGGGGGAGGTTTGATTTTAGTTGGGATTGCATTATACAAGTTGTTAAAATGGGTGCAATAATCTTGGACTGTCTCACCTTGATTTATTTTTATGTTCTCGTATTCTGACAGTATTTGAAGAGGGTTTTTCTTTACCTCCCATCTGTCAAGAAAACTTCTTTGGAACGCAACAAGGTCAGGAACTGAGGTAGAAGGTAAAGCTTTGAACCATTTCTTAACGTCTCCTATCAGACTCTGGGCGAACAGTCTCATTTGAACGTCAACTTTGCCAACTTCTTGCAAATCAAAGTACTCGTTCATTTTATCGACATGTTGTTGTGCGTTTAATGTTCTGGTTGCATCGAACTGCGGAATTCTAGTCTGGTAGTCTTGGGGCATGGCATGTAGCGGTGCGGCCAGCACCAAAGAGGCATACCGAGCTGCCATGATGGGCGGAGGAGGTGGGACAACGAACTGGATGGTAGGAGAGGTAGCGATTGAAGACGAGGACGAGGAAGGACTGGGCGGTGCTGAGACAGTGATTTGTATTTTAGTCGTAGGAGACAAGACCTCGGGGGTTCGGGGCTGCAACACAGTTGGGTCAAAGACAAGCTTAGACACAAAGGTTTCGGACCGTGTTCTAACCAGGTTTCATTGCGGAAAAGGATCAAGCTCAAAGTTTTGAAAGTTATCTGGTTCTCCAAAAAAGGAAGGAGACTTATGATGGGGCGTATAACTAACTGAACTGGTAGCTAAGGTCTTTTTCCTGAGCAACAGTTCCGAATTATCTATCGTGGTAGAGGGTTCTGGGTCCGGATGAGATCGAGTGTGAACCTTCTTGGGAGCCAGAGATCTTTTTGTTTTTAATATATATATATATATATATAATTTTATGAGTCTGAAAATAATATATACAGAGTTAATCAACCTCTAAACATTACTTTCTTCTCAGAATCAAACATTCTTTTTAGGGGAAAGAAAACTTGAGATTGTCAGTTTAGTGTTCCCCAGTGGAGTCACCAATTATGTTATCACTTGGTAAATTTCCTAGTGGTTGAAAAAGAAGAAATCTACAAAGGTAACCTTAACCAACCACTTTTAAAGCTGGGATCTAGCCCTTCCAGCTTCAGAGAGGGATCTCTCTCTATGATTTAGCTTTGTTTTTAATTTCAGATATTAGGCTAGGTAAAGAAACTGTTGGTTTTGTTGTAAAAGAGTTTTTTGAAGTTGGTTAAGACGGTCTACACATCCATTGGGATATGGGGTCTGTATTCAATCAGATATTAGATACAACCAGAAATGCCAAAGAAAACCTTCACAGGGCGAGATAATACACTCACTGGATATTTAGTAATTTAAAATGATGGACAAAAGAAAAGATGAGGAAAATAACTTCAACTAACAAGTAGTAAAGATGAGGAAAATAACTTCAACTAACAAGCAGTCAAGTATAGTCTCCTTCCTATCCTCGATCTTTAGTTCTTCAAGTTCCTCTCTGGTCTTGGAATTTAGGAACCTGATGATTTCATTTGCTTGTGCTGGCATGTCTCCCAACTCGATTCTGATTTTCTCCACAACCTATTTTCTCCTCTCGAGCAACTCATTTTGTTCAAACATGATTTGAACCATTGGCCAGATTTCATTTATGGACTTGGAAATATCTGTCCACACAATCTCTTTGACCTCACCCAAAGTCTTCCCTGCCATTGTCTGCTTTTGGAGCTGTTGTCTGTTATCACCCCATAAATTATGGGAATCAATTGATGACTTGGATATTTTCTGTATCTAGTGATTTTGTTGACAAATGATATTTCATTCTTCAAATAATTTGTAAAAAGAAAAAGAAAAAGAAAAAGAAAAGGAAAAAGAAAAGAAAAAGAAAAAAGAAAAGAAAAGAGGGCATAAAAGAATTGAAAGAAAAGCCCCATGAACTTGGCATAACAGTAACTTGGCCATACCTTTCAAGCATGGCCAAGTTCTTTTTAAATTTGATGTTCATAGATTAGTGAATAAATCTGACCGGACTGTCTAATCCTAATCAGATAGCCCCTAGGTTAGATTAGTGAATAAATCTGACCAGAATTTCTAATCCTGGTCAGATAGCCCTTAGGTAGAGTAATTTCTTAACCCAACAGTTTAATCTGGGTTAATTGTCCTAGGGAGATAGGATTAGCATGTAGGTTAGTTTTTTATTTGTTTCACCCCCCATGAAAACAGATTAATAAAGATGTTACCCCATTTCCCAAATGCCTAAAGATAGTTTGTTCGAAACCCCATGGTGGTATCCCTTCGAAATTCGAAGAAAAACCCATAAAATGCTTTATCCTAAGTTTTTCCCCGAGATCATATTTCTCCGCTCATGATTTATGTTACATTCACTTTCCAAGGGTCCAGATCATGGTGCTCCGATCAACAGCTCACAGAGCATTCCAGACCCCCCCTAGTGTTTTT
>ML776931.1:844511-883185 GCA_009831015.1 Picea engelmannii
ACCCCCTTCACTCATGAACAACCTCCTTTGGCGACTTTTACCTCCAATCACCAACCTCCACGTCAGTCGTCCATATACTTTGGTCACCGTCACCTGCCATATCACCCCAAGTGGCCCGTTGTCCATTAATAACTGGATAATATGCCCGTTGTCATGCTGGCCATTTTCCCGCGTCCAACCGACCCCAGTTTTGAAAAAAAATACCGTTATGCCCTTTTCATTCGTTATTCATCCCTCGCACAAGAATCATCCATCGTGCCAGAAAACTTACCTATTATTCCTCCATTGCCTCCGTATCACCTTCACCCGCAGTTTTTCAACCCCACTAATGTATTGTTTATTGCAGGTACAATTGCTAAAATGGTGTCAAAGACAAGACAAGAGGAAGAAGAAGAGAATCATTTTCTTCCTCCTCTGGTTGACCTGGATAAAGTTCCCTTGGTTGATAAATATTGTTTGATAGCAGATACTATTTGGAATTTCAACTTTTCTGATCTGCAGTCATGGCTCCGGGAGGTGTTCCTGGACTAGAGCGACGAAATTGGACTCTGGGAGTCCAATTTTCCCCTGTATCTCTTTCCCCAGATTCATCATTTCCCAGAATTCACCCTCAAATGCCAAGCCCATTACATCCCCGACCAGAAAGCTATCGTTTCTTCATTTGGAGACATCCTCTTCTTCATCACCCCCAAAGATATTGACCAGATGATGAAAATTACCCGTGCTGAATCTACGTCCCCATTCAATTTAGAAATCCTCACTGAGCTATATCAGAAAATGACATTCCCTCAGAGAGCTCAGATCTTCGAGCTTTTTCTCCCCACTTTCGTTCCACTCCCTTCCACCAATCCCCCTTAACCTTCTTCTATGCTCTCTACCAAAGGAAATCAAATCATTTCTTCCCTGTGTGCCCTGCTTGGTTACTATTCTGATCAATGGGTAGATGAGCCCATCCTGGGTTTTCTGTCTATTTTCTCAAATGATGAACAACCTACCATGCAGTTTGAATACAACACTTTCTTGGCCAATAATATCCATGAACAATTTGTGAATTTCTCCACAGAGGGCATGTTCAGATATTCCTCCATTCTGGCTTACATGTTCGTGTACTTTCAAGATGACAGGTTCACTCTCTCCATCAAGAAGATGGACGCTAACGGGAAGCCCCAGCCAGTCACAGCATGGACTTCTCTTCTGAAACATAACTCTATTGAATACAACTTCAAAGCGTTCATTGATCAATTTTACCACCCTGTGGTAAGTATGTTGGGTGGTCGACTTGAGCCACGAATAAATGAAGAGGTCCAGAGAATTCTACATCTCTCGGAAGACGCAAAGACATGAGACTAGTACTTGTATCAAAATCACTCTAAGATCTGAGTTTACGGGTGCAAATTGGCACCTTACAAGCTGCCGAGATATGTACCGATAAGAATTTTTGCATTAGAATATATTAGGCAGATAATGAATTCTGATGATATTCACTTTGTTTCCCTTAAGAAGAAGCAACAATTGCAGATCAAAGGGCAGATTGGTTCTTTCATCTGCAATAGTCGAGGCGCAGGGGAGAAAGCAGACATAATGTTAAAGGAGATAAAATTCTTTACAAGTTTCACCTGGCACTATGATCCCTGCGGGATCATTTCTGAAATGAGAGTGAAAAATAAGAATGTCCCATATGCGCATGAGTCCAAGCCAGAAATAGAGAAATTCGCAAATCAGACAGAATGGGAGCCCAATAGTTTGATGGACGTAGAACAACAAGGTGACGTGGGAAAGTAGGTGCCCTTGACTAGTGTGTTACCCACTACCACACTTCAGTTCCCCAAGGAGAAGAGGCCCCGACAGGAGTCGTCTCCTCCTGTAATGGAGGTGTCATAAGAGGAATTTCAAATGCACTCCAAAAAGACAAAGACAGTTTCAGTGCCCGACGCAACAATAGAACAGGAAATTTCGACTACCACAGTAACTACCACAAAGGTCAAGCCAGTCACTCTCCCTTTTGGCTCGAGTCAGCTTAAGGAAATAACAACAACAATAAAATCCACAGATTCTCCACTAGATACTCCGTCAAGTAAAACTGGTCCCAAGTTAGGCATTTTCGAAAAATATGACTTGATCAAGAAGAAGAACCAGACACTCACTAGCAACACTTATGCCCAGTTTCAGAAGCAGCCATCCACATCTCAGCATAGGCTTCTTTCATCCTTTGACACTGAAAAGGGTAGGATGCATATGGCTTACCTCCAAGCACAAGTGCCGGATCCCAAGGTGATATCAGACTACAAAAGGGCCACCTTTGAGTTCCAAGCAAAGGACGTGCATCCAGCAGATCAGATGGATCTGCACAAGCAAACTGGTGAGATGGTTTTCCACACATTCGCCCACGCCTCAGCTTCTGCATCAAAAATTTGGGTAGCTTTGAACAATGCCCAGACCCAACTTAAGCTGGAGAAAATATCATCTTTCATGAAAGACAACAGAATCAAGACGTTGGAGGAGCTGGTCCTCAAGATCAGTTACGACCCTGCGAACGTCAAGGCTACCGAAGATATGATTAAAAAGAAAAATGATGACATCGCATCCTTAAGAAAACAGCTAAATCTCCCTCCAACAGAGGACCCACAGGCAAAGGAGATAGCCAAAAAGGAAGGGGAAAAGGATGAGATGTTAAAGTTACTCATGGAGCAGAATGCTCAGCTAAAAGAGATGGAGGTTGAGATGGAGAGAATTCTAAAGGAGAAAGAGCAAGAAAATCCAATGGAAGGCATTCCATTGATTTCTATCCCAATTGCAGGTTTGAGCACAGCAACAGTGACATCCATTCCATCTGCAACATCAGTGCCACTACCAGAAGGAACAACAGACCTTGCCAAGTCCATGGAGAGGATGAAACTACAAGAGTAAAAAATCAATAGGCTTAAGAAAGAAGTGGAAAACCTCCAAGAGCTCAAGACTTCTTTCCAGACAAGCCTATCCAAAGAAAAGAAGGCGAATGAGAAAATCAGGAAGGAGTTACAGCAGCTCCAAAAGCAGACAATGACAGGGAAGACATTGGTTGAGGTCAAAGAGATTGTGTGGACAGATATTTCCAAGTCCATAAATGAAATCTGGCCAATGGTTCAAATCATGTTTGAATGAAATGAGTTTCTCGAGAGGAGCAAACAGGCTGTGGAGAAAATCATAATTGAGTTGGGAGACATGCCAGCACAAGCAAATGAAATCATCAGGTTCCTGAATTCCAAGACCAGAGAGGAACTTGAAGAACTAAAGATCGAGGACAGGACATAGACTATACTTGAAGTAAAAAGAGTCTTAACCAAGAGAAGTCTAATGCTGCAGCTTGAGGAGAAGATTCAAGTCATGGATCAAGGAGTACACAAGTTTTTCAATAAGATAGATGTTCTCCAAAAGAAGGGCCTACCTGGCCTGAAGGTCATTAATGACAAATTAATGACACTCCCTGATTACAAGAGAAGGCTAACTGAAGTGTCTAAGGACAATTCCAAGTTTGTAGGGATACAGGGAAGCATCACAGGCAGAGCATTCATGGATGCCCTACAGTTGGTTATTAATATCCAACATGAGATTAAACACATATTCATCATCAAGCCTACATTTGCTAAATATACAGACATGGATGAAGTGTATCGGAGATTACTTAAAGTCACAGTGCTAGGCCATATCAGATGGGAAGAGCTGTGTGATCTACTAGATTAGCAGATGAGCTGTCACGTCCAGTTACCTATCCAGTCAGAAGAAGTTGCGAAAGCACCTCGCAGACGGCCTACCCCAGAAATTTCGCATGCATTTGTATTGAGTCATCAAACAATTTTTTATTAGTTAAAGTAGTTAGACTAAAAATAGAATGAGCATGTCCTGATCAGTTATGACAGGAACGTTTGTAATTTGAATTATAAATACTTCAACTCTCGAAGTATTGGGGGTTGTTGATTCACACACCATGTTGCTATCAAACTGTACTATTTTTTAAGAGATCTGCCATTAATAAAGAAGAGGCACTTTACATGATTCTTGCGTATGTTCACTGGTGAGGTTGATCTTCTAAGTTTAATGTTTTTCTTTCTCTGTAATCATTTTGTTTTCTAAAACTAATCTTTATGAATAGCGTAATGTTTCAGGATTTATCTTTGATACCCTGTTTCCGATTCTAAAGATTTAAATGTTTATCTTCTAATATCTTCAATTAAGAAATTCTTAACCGCTTGTTAGTTGAATTTATTTTCCTCATCTTTTCTTCTTTCCATCATTTTAAATTACTAAAGATCCATTGAGTGCATTATCTCTCCCTGTCAAGGTTTTCTTTGTCATTTCTGGTTGTATCTAATATCTGATTGAATACAGACCCCATAGCCCAATGGATGTGTAGACCGTCTCAACCAACTTCAAAAAACTCTTTTACAACAAAACCAACAGTTTCTTTACCTAGCCTAATATCTGAAACTAAAAACAAAGCTAAATCATATAGAGAGATCCCTCTCTGAAGATAGAAGGGCTAGATCCCAGCTTTAAAAGTGGTTGGTTAAGGTTACCTTTGTAGATTTCTTCTTTTTCAACCTCTAGGAAATTTACCAAGTGCTAACACACATGAAAATGCACCCAACACTTTGGGGTTTCACATTTTCACCTTGTTCTCAGCCACAGACACATCTAACTCAATAGATCACCTTTCCCACTAGATAATCATCTGAAGTTCTTCTCCACTCTCTGAATGGAGGAGTTCATATCTACGTTCCATCTCAGTCTTGGGAAGGAACCATGTACCCTTATTAGGGGATTTCTCTCATGTTTGTACGATTAGAGAAAGACCCACATAACTGCTATGATCCACATCCCACAGGTTTGTAAGATGAAGAATGTCTCACATAGTTTCATTCATCAAGACAGTGATCAGTTCAAGAGATAATTTTTCATGGCATGTTGTTTATTCTATGTATTTATAATGGAAAAATCTCAATTTCTATGCGAATTGAGAATTATGAGATTCCTTTAGTTGTGTCTCTTTATTAGTTTCCATGGTGGGTGCCTTTTTTCATTGACGTTGCCAACCAATAGCTTTACTAGAATCCTCTCTCTATAATTTGTGTGATTAAAACCTTGTTTGAAGAGATATGTACCCATCGTCCTCCTCTGATATACATAGATCTAAAGTGGTCTCTGGACAAGGAAATATAGATATGGCCAAGAAAATGTAGATTTTGACAATAGTGAGGAAAGGGGATTTCTGTGATTGTGAAAAGATGAAGATGAAGAATTTCCTATAGCTTCCTTTGACACATGAAGAATGAGATCATGTAGTAGCCCTCTGTGATCTAGGAGAGAGTAATGAGAGCAACAAAAGAGGAGAAATCATCATTCAAATTTCGGATCAATTTCTAAGAAATTGAAGATGAATTCGATGATTTCCTGATCTGGGTTTTGTGCAAAATGGGGTCTCTTGTATGAATCACAAGTGTTTTCTTAAGAAATTTCTTGGTTTAAGAGATTCGACAGATTCTCTTAACCACATTTTACAGGAGTGCATGAACAACATTTTGGTATAAGTTTAGTACCTTTGAGTTCATTCAATCTGTATCTCGATTGCTTCAATGCTGAAAGTAATGCGTTTTTGTCACTATCAATCGACGACCTGTTCTTAAATTCGATGAACATGTTTCCATCCATGAGGACACTGAATTTATGAAATTTTTTGGTGGTGCTCCATCAATTGTTACACCAAATTCAATATTGGCTACGTTTTTAAAACCATGTCAGCTACTCTCTCATGCTATCAGTTACACTATAATTCTTTGCCAAAGACTTCTTTTAACTTCCTCTACAAACATAATGCACCTCCTCTCACAAAAACTAGCAATATCGATCAGTCTCACGACTTTCTTTTTTTTGGTGGTCTTCTCATCATGTGAATCAATCCGATGGTCATGGTCTTTGTCTTTGTTGTTTTCTGCAATATTGTGATTTCAAAGCATGATGTAAATATCCACAAGATAATAGATATTGAAGAATATCAATTATTGTTGTCCTAGTTTTAGAGCTTGTGGAGAGCCTCTATCATATATATCCCCCCAAACAAAATCAAGGGCATGTATTTTCAAAGTTCAATTTTCATTAGAGTTTATATTTGTGTTGGTTAATTAAGAGAATTGATGTGAGGTTCATTTCAGATGCACCTCTCAGTTTCAAGAGAATTTAATGCTTAATCTTGGAAATGTGAATGGCATGTGTGCTATTTTTTCTTGTTGATATTCTGGTCATCATTGTTTGATGCACTTTAATTTAACACTCTCACATGATATTCAACTGAATGATCCGATGACTAAAATCTAGGTGTGACAAGAGGTGATTTTTGGTTGGTTTACCATCATGTTTTGTGGAGATATGAGAGTGTGTTCTAGCAACATATCTATAGTTTCATGGAGCTTTGAATCCATCCAATACTGATTTGAGATTTATTGTTGTTGATGAACATCCATTACAAACATATATCTAATAATATCTAAGGAGAATGCATATCTAAAGAAAATAATCATCTCAACAAGAATATCTTGATTATTTGGATCTTCATGCAAACTATTGTTCAAGTGATATTAAATTATCAAAATCGTTTCAAAAATGTTTGTTGATATCAAGGTTTGTATTGAGGATCGAATTGAGCATTGGATGAAGGACCAGATTGAGGAACGAATGAAGGACCATAAATTGTTTTAACATAAAGATATGGAGTTGAGTAAATCTAATATATTTTGCTCATTGTTAAATGAGATTGAGCATGAGTAAGAGATGTTCATTATTTATTTATGACTTAGGAGAATTTGTAAGTGAATGATGAACTGAGGTTATAAGAAACTCATTTTTTGAGAAGACATTTATTGTTTTCTTAAGTATTTGAGAGAAAAAAAGAAATTTTATGAATTAAAAGCCTTGTTAAATCATGGTGGAGGCATAAGTACATTGTAGCCTTCCCATTGTGTGTGGTCTCATAAGAGAGATACTTATAATAAAATTGAAGTCTTTTTCTCTGTATCCTAGATCTGCCCAAAATTGGATAAGGGGATCTTAGGTACACCTTGCATAGTGTGTTGTGGTGAAATTTTCATGGAGGTGTATATTGTTTAATATCTCGTTTTGACATAAAAAAAATTACAATTTTATCATTTAACGCAACACACACAAGCTCATGCACAATTTTACTCAAGCACAATTAAGAAAATATGGTCAAACATATGTGAAGAACATTCTCAAACATTCAATTCCTCAACCACATTAGCAATGGAAAAATCAAAGTATTTCGAACTCAACACATCATGGAGCATTTGAAGTTAAATTTTAACTTGAAAACAATGTTTGGTGCAAGATTAATTTGTAACATCCTGCTCTTCTGCACACTGAGCGAACTTATTCTTTGAGGACACTTGCTCGCAAGTGATCCAGATTATTACACTATTAAGCATTTGATTTTGATTATGAGGCGTTATGGGTTGATGACATGTTGTTTTTTTGTATTGACATAGACATGTGATATTGACTCGGTTTTACTAAGTGTGCAGGATTTTGGACCTCAAGGATGCAAAGGCATCGATGGAACCCCTTTGACTCTGGATCAAGTCAGGAAGTGAACTATTGGGGTTTGATTGTTTTATATGTGACATTAGTGCATCTGATTAGATGATATGATTATGGATATATTTCTGACATGATTCATTGATGATGCAGGTCGACGATATCTTGCCGACTAGGCTGGCATGTGGATTATAGGGGTCACGCACGACTACTAGAGATGTTGAGGGAGAGGTGTGGACAAAATCCCTGCCACATCCTACTAGCACTCTCATTGTGGCTCAAACTATAGGTTGACGATTACCTAGTTTGAGAGGTCCCACGATGTTGTGAGGGCAGACATTGACAGTCGCTGACGATAATTCTAAGTGACGCCCAATAAGGCATGGGCCTTATTCCTTAGAGGCCCTTAGTCTCCCATAGGATAACTTGGCAGATTATTGACTCCAGGGGTTTTTTATGTCTACCAAGTCAGTCAAGAAGCAAGTGGAACCCTTGGATCATGTAGTGAGTCCAGAAGGGAACGATGCGCAAGAAAAATGACAAGATGCAGGTGGCACCCTTCGAGCACGTAGTGTGTCCTGAAGGGCACGTCGCGTAAGAAAAATGAAAAGAGGTGAGTGGAACCCTAGGATAATGTAGTGGGTTCTGAAGGGCACGTCATGCAAGAAAAATGACAATAGGTGAGTTTCACCCTTGGAGCATGTAGTGAGTCATTAAGGGCATGTGACGCAAGGGAAACAAAATAAGGCGCATGGCACCCTTGGAGCACCTAGTGCATCCTGAAGGGAACATCGTGTTGTTAATTAATAATGAATGAAACTAGATGGCATTAGAACAAATAATCTGATGAGAAAGAATTAAAACATTTTTGCCTAATAAAATGTCACCCAACCTAGGAAAATAAAGTCTAGGTCTAAATTATACTTGTGATGAAATGTTTATCTATTTATTATATATATATGTGTGTGTGTGTGTGTGTGTGTGTGTGTGTGTGTGTGTGTGTCTGTATGTATATAATCAATAATAATTATAATCTTCATTAATCATGTGATGAGAAGGGGGTAAATAATTCATATAATTTATAAAAAAAAAAATTGGGGATAAAATTTAAAAAAAGGAAAAGGGGGAAATAATGGTTTTGTATCATATGTTAATTAAAAATTTATTAACTAAAAAGGAAAAAGGGAAAAAGTTAATTTTCTACACCTTCCAATTTGAGTTTTAAATAAAAAGGGAAAGGGGGAAATCTAAAATAATTAGGAAGCTAGGAAAAAGAGGAAAACATAAAAAGAAAAGGGAAACCACACCCCTACCACATTTGATCATGGTCGTCGATGACGGGTCATGGGAACTATTTGAGGGACGGTTTGAGGAGAGGTATATTTCTTAGGAATTTGTTGAGCATCACCTCAACGAGTTTGATGCCTTGCGACAAGGCAGTCGCACGGTGCCCGAGTGCGAGGCCCGTTTTGGAGCTATTTCGGTATGCTATGCATCATTGCCCATAAAATTAGGGTCAAGGATTTCGAGTTTGGCCTTATTGTTAAAATTCAGCTTCCACTTTGGGTACCAAGAATACTGGACCAGATAAAGTGTGTTGGATTGTGGGGTGCCACATTACTAACATTCATGCCTAAGGGAAAATGTCGGTGCATCTAGATCAGTTAGAACCACTACCATGGGAGTTTCGAGCAAGGCCCATCAGATTCTTGCAGTGGTGAATAACCGTGAGGCAGAGAACTAGTCAACTATTTTCAATACATTTGGTATCGTCGCTTACCAGATCCTTAGTATTTGATAGATCCTAGGGCTACTAAGAGTTTCATTTCTGGTGCAGTGCTAAAAAGTATTAAGGTAAAGGCAGTTGAACCTAATGAGTTAAGCTTTGTAGAGATGGAATCAGGAGCCAAACAGAAGGTTGGAGTAAAGGTTATAGGTTGTACCCTTAACCTAGGAGAGTTTCTCCCCAGGGCCGATCTGTACATCATGATATTAGTATCTTATGACATTGTAATCAGTATGGACTGGTTGGAATTACATGAGGTGATACTTAACTGTAAGACGAAATGATGGATCTTAGTCGATGATGAGGGACAGAGATGTGTGATTATAGGTTGGAACCAAGGATTTTCCCTGAGGTTCATATCTTCCTTGCAGCTATGGAAGAGCATGCGCAAGGGGTGTAATCTTTATGAAATCCTTACATTAAATGAAATGGTAGTAGAAGAAGGTCTAGAACACCTTCCAGTGGTGAGAGTATATGCAGACATCTTCCCAGAGGATTTAACTGGGATGCCTCCAGATAGGGAATTGGATTTTGTTATAGACCTAAAACCAGGGATTGAACCAATAGCGAGAACGCCTTATCATATGCCGACCTCAGAGTTACATGAGTTGAGAATGCAACTTAAGGAGTTGATGGACCTAGGACTTATACATCCCAGTGTGTCATCATGGGGCGCACCTATTATTTTCATATGAAAGAAGGATGTCTTGTGGAGACTATGCATTGACTACCGTCAATTGAACAAGGAAACGATCAAGAATTAGTATCCATTGCCGAGGATTGATGATTTTTTCGATCAAATCAAGGGTGCGATAGTGTTCTAAAAAATTGATTTGCGATCAGGGTATCAACAATTACGGATCAAGGAGGATGATGTCCCTAAGATCTCCTTTAAGATGAGGTTTGGGCATTACGAGTTTACAGTTTTACCATTGGGACTGAAAAATGACCCAGGGGTATTTATGATTTTGATGAACGAGGTGTTCCACAAGTACTTGGACAATTTTGTCCAAGTATTCATAGACGATATTTTTATTTACTCTCAAACGACGGAGGAGCATGTCAAGCACTTGCACCTGGTACTACAGTGTCTGCGAGAGCACAAATTATTTCAGAAGTTTTCCAAATGTTCGTTTTATTAATCGAATATTCACTACTTACGGCATGTCATCTCCGACGAAGGTATCATCATGGATCCAGCAAAGGTCGAGGCTATTATGGAATGGCCTGCGCTGATGAATGTCCTGAAAGTGCATATATTCATGGGTTTAGTCGGATGTTATTAACGGTTTTTCGATGGATTTTCGAGGATAGAAAATCCGATCACGGAGAACAAGAAGTTTTTTTGGACTGAGAAATGCGTCGAATCTTTTAGGAGGCTCAAGGAGCTATTGAAAAATGCACTGATACTAGAGGTCCATGACATGGATGCAAACTTCTTGGTATGCACTGACGCATCCAACGAAGGCATAGGTGGAGTCTTGATGCAATATGGTCGACTGATCACTTACATCTAGAGGAAACTGAGAAGTCATGAGGAAAAATATGCGACGCATAATTTGGATTTGTTATCCTTTGTATATGCCTTGAAGTTTTGGAGAAACTACTTGGTTGAACGAAAATTTGAAGTAAAAATGGACCACTGTTGACTACAACACATCTTTACACAAAGCGACTTGAACACGCGACAACAACATTGGTCAAGATTGCTCAGCGAGTACGACTTCGATATTAATTACATAAAAGGAACAATGAACCAAGTGGTAGATGCATTGAGTCAAAGATCACGCATCTTTTCATTGTTGTCGCTTCAGACGAATCTACGTGAAAGGATTCTATCCGTACAATGTGATGATGACTTGTACAAAGAGGTCGAGGATTTGATTGGACAAAACACAATGAGGGAACAAAGATTTGAAGGATTTACATTTGATGAAGATGAATTATTGAGGTTTAAGGATCGGATTTATGTACCACCAAATGAAAAGTTGAGGATCTTGATCCTAAACAAGGTTCACAGAGTAGTGTACATGGCCCACCTGGGAATCACGAAGATGAGGGAGGACCTTAAACCCTTATTCTTCTACAAGGGAATCAATGCAAACATGGTTAGCTATGTTGCGAGATGTCTAGAATGTCAGCAGGTAACGGTTGAAAATAGACATCCAACAGGAATACTACAGCCACCCGCTATTCCGGAATTGAAATGGGAGGTTATTTCGATGGATCTTATTGTTGGCTTGCCAGTGACAGTAAGGAGACACGACTCAATTTTCGTAGTAGTCGACACTCCGACGAAGAGTGATAATTTTATTCCTATGCATATGAACCTGACATAGCTAGAGATTTCATCATTGATATTGTGAGGCTGCATGGTGTTCCTAGGATGATTATATCTGATCGAGGATCGATGTTTACTGGACAATTTTGGATGAGTTTCCAAGAGGCCTTGGGAACCCAACTTAACTTCAGTACCGTGTATCACCCGGAGGTTGACGGGTAGACTGAACGAACGAACTAGACCTTGGAGGACATGTTGTGCATGTACATGATGGACCAACAAAAGCATTGGGAAGAATTATTGCCACTCATGGAATTCACTTATAACAACAGTTACCAAAGAACCACTAAGATGGTGCCTTTCGAGTTTCTTTACAGGTGACTGTGTTGAATGAATTTGAGTTGGGATCGACTTAAGGATAGGGTCTTGGTGGGATGAGAAGCGATCCAAGAAATGGAAGAGAAAATGAAAACAATTAGACAAAGGATTAAAGAAGTGTAGGATCAGAAGAAGAGTTATGTCGATGTGCACTGTGTCGACCGTAGTTACGCGGTTGGCGATCGATTCTTCTTGTGGGTTAAACGACATAAGAGTTCGATCAAGTTTGGAAAGGGAGATAAACTCTCTGTTAGGTTCATGGGACCTTTGGAGATTGTGGAGGGGAAGGGGCCCATGGCCTATTGAATATCCTTTCCTGATTCCTTGAGCCGTATGCATGATGTTTTTCACGTATTTGTTTTGAGACATTATATTAGTGATCCTACACATGTTATTGACATGATTTCCTTGCAGGTATCGTTTGAGGGGGCTCTCATGACTGAGTTGATATGCATCCTAGATTGTTGTGTTCAAAGACTATGGCGTCAAACAATAGATCAGGTCACGGTCTAGTGGGACCACTATAGTCCGTATTTGACGACCTTGGAGGACGCATATGATATGCGCGAGTAGTTTCCATTTTTGTTTGATAGATAGACTTATGATACTGTGATACAACTTATTTCTGCACTTATACTGTGAAACTTTGGGATGAAGTTTAGACCAAGAAGGGGTGTATGTAACATCCTGCTCTTGCTCACACTAAGAAAAATTATTCTTTGAGGACACTTGCTCACAAGTGATCCATATTATTACACTATTAAGAATTTCATTTTTATTATGAGGCGTTATGGTTTGATGACATGTTGTTTTGTTGCATTGACATAGACAAGTGCTATTGACTCGGTTTTACAAAGTGTGTAGGATTTTGGATCTCGAGGATGTAGAGGCATCGATGGAACCCCTTGGACTCTGGATCAAGTCGAGGAGTGAACTATTGAGGTTTTATTGTTTTATATGTGATATTAGTGCATCTTAATATATGATATGATTATGGATATATTTCTGACATGATTCATTAATGATGCACACGCTCACAATAGTTTTCCAACCAGACTCACATGTGGAGTAGAGGGGTCATGCACGACTACTGAAGATGTTGAGGGAGAGGTATGGAAAGCATCCTTGCCATAGCCTACTAGCAATCTCATTGTGGCTCGAACTATAGGTTAACGATTACCTAGTTTGAGAGGACCATGATGTCGTGAGGGTAGACTGCGATAGTCACTCATGATGGTGAGGGAAAAGACCTTATTACTTAGAGGGACTTATTCTCCCACAAGATCACCTAGCGGAGTATTGACTCCAGGGTTTTTTTATTTCTACCAATTCAGTCATGAGATGAGTCGCACCCTTGGAGCACGTAGTGTGTCCTGAAGGGAACATCGTGCAAGAAAAATGACAAGAGGTAAGTGGCACCCTTGGAGCATGTAGTGCATCCTGAAGGGAACGTCATGCAAGAAAAATGACAAGAGGTGAGTGGCACCCTTGGAGCACATAGTGCGCCTAAAGGGCACGTCGCACAAGAAAAACAACAAGAGGCGAGTGGCACCCTTGGAGCAAGTAGTGCGACCTGAAGGGCACATCGCACAAGGGAAACAAAATGAGGCCCATGGCACCCTTGTAGCACCTAGTGTGTCCTAAAGGGAACTTTGTGTTTTTAAGTAATAAATGAATGAACCTAGATGACCTTAGAACGAATAATGTGATGAGAAAGAATTAAAACATTTTCCCTAATAAAATGTCGCCCAGCCTATGAAAATAAAATCTAGGTCTAAATTATACTTGTGATAAAAATTTTATCTATTTATATATATATATATATATATATATATATATATATATATATATATAATAAATAATAATGATAATCTTCACTAATTATGTGAAGAGAAGGGGGTAAGTAATTCAAATAATTTATGAAAAAAAAATAAAAAAAAATGGGAGATAAAATTTAAAAAAAGGAAAAAAGGGAAATAATGGTTTTGTCTCATATGTTAATTAAAAATTTATTAACTTAAAAGGAAAAAAGGAAAAAGTTAATTTTCTACACTTGCCAATTTGAGTTTTAAATAAAAAGGGAAAGAGGGAAATCTAAAATAATTAGGAAACTAGGAAAATTGGGAAACATAAAAAGAAAAGGGAAACCAGGGGAAAAAGAAGAAAGTCTAACTTAGTAAGGTATCTAGCATTTAAGAAATTTATAAATTAAACTCAACCAGTAAATTAATAAGGGGGAAAGTCATTAAAACTTGTAAGGGAATATGAGGACACCTAGGAGCGACTCTAGGAATGATTTTAGGTGGGTGAGGGAAATAGGGGTAATTAATTAATTAATGAAATTAATTTATGGAGGAATGAAGGGGATGGATGACACATGTATGGGGAGGATTTTTTTGAATTAAATTATTAAACAATAAATTAAATGGGATTTTGGGAAAGTAAAGGACTTCGAAACTCTATATAATGGAGGGAGAAGAAGGAATATGATATCTTCGGTTATGTGTAACATTACGCTGCAGGATTTTAGACTTGAATGACTTAGCTTGTGGGAGTGTGGATACCCAGTTCGGTGAGGAGCGGTAGCTCAGCCTTGCAAGGCGAGTTGGGAGCTAGCTGATCTCTGGCTTAGTTTGTGTGGCCCCTTTGTGACTTAGGGGGCTAAGGGGGAAGAAGAGTACCCCTAGTGTTGGTTGGGAGGTACCGGTGAAGTCTCATCGATCGACAAGTGGGAGAGGCGCCAAGCACACATGACATCAACTTAGAGTGGGCAACTTGGGCTATGGTACGCTTCCTTTATTTCTGCATGGTAGATTGTTAGTATGATTTATTCTTTTAGCATTGTATGCCTAAATTGGGTAAAGAAAATGATTGTCTAAGCATTCTAGTTGATGACTAAAATTCCCCCCATAGCCTTTAGCTCAATGATGATTGGTTCCCATGGACTTCGATCCCTACATGTCTTTACCCTCCTATGGTTTATTGATTTGTGATGATTGCAGTTTATTTTTTCCTTCATCCCTATCTCATCAGTCCATGCTTGAGTAGTCGGTGGGGAGCCGGATCTAGGATCATCACTTCAGTGTTAATAGACCTATGGATCCAAATGCCTTGCATTCCTGTGCGTGGATGATAAGAGAAGGATGTTCCTGCCAGTTGTCTACCCCTGTTGAATGCTATTGGTTGATTGATGGTCAGTGTGCATTCTCATGATTGAAAATATTTGTGTGTTGTTACTCTTCCTTCTCTGCATTTTAATTGTTGAATCTTGGACAAACCCGTGAGACTTGACGCTAAACCTCTGCGCCTTCTTGTGATTGTCAATTCTACATTTTTTGGTGGTTGATTCCTCTATGTTTTTCTATGATGGATTTATCTTTGATTTTTTGAAGTCTTTACTGAGCCTTTACACCGCCGAATCACCATGATTCTCATGGCTCATTACACATATTTTCCTTTATGATTTCTTGTCCCTTTTCACAATGATTTTACTTGTAAGGTATTCGTTTTCACATAGAATTTCCATGATGCAGCCCCTATGTTAACCGAAGGAAGGAAGGTCCACGTCCACAGGATCTTCTCTCCTTCTGGCCCGAAGAACTCTGAAATGGCTCTTCTATTTCCCTTTCCAGAAATCTGCACCCACAACTAACTTCAAAAGGTTACCCTTTCTCTTCGGAGATCAGACTTCGCACTCCCGCGAATCCGTTCAACGAGCGTACCTTTTCTCTTTCCAATTTGGAATTCTCCTTATCACAATTTTGGCGGTCGCGATATCAAGCAACTGATTCCCAAAACCCAATTCTCTGAAATTCCGATGCGCTCGAAAGGTTGACCTTTCAACGCCCCTTTACTCTGTCGGGACTTTGGATCTCGCAATATCATGAATCCTAATGCAAGGGACTCAGATCTTTACCCCACGAAAGACAGAAATGGTCTACAGAGTTTGACTCCGTGTCGATAGTGTGCCACCTGCCCGCCTTGCTGACTCCTCTAGCCCCACACCATTCCTCCGCCTTTCACAGTTTCGCGCTTCGTGATCCAAAGTGCTCAACCTTTGGCCTTCTACCTCATGATCTATGAATTCACAAGATCTCTGGATCTCTTCCACCTGTCCTTATGAGTGGACAACTCTGATCCGCTCTCCACTTCCCTACTTCGTGAGCCTTGATACCAAATCTCGAATCTTCAACTCATGAAATCCTGATAGGTGATTCCGCGAGTGATCCGACCGCCCTTGGCTAACTCGGATCTACAGTTCTACTCCTCCTGAGCTTAGAAACTTTCATTACACTCGTGGTAACTTCCCTACTCCTCCGTGAGATCTGACGGATCACGGGACTTTGAGAAATCTCCTCAGAGACTTCCGATCGTTCAATATATCCTTGACTACTCCTGCGAAATGAAACAATTGTTCTTTCCCCGAACTTGTCCACCCGTGGCACGAACTTATGATTCTTTCTCAACACTTCCAGTCAAAACTTCCCTACGCTGCCCTTCAACAGTTTCAAAGGACTTATCCTTCCTAAGCTTTCTCACAACTCTGAGTCTTAAAGAAGACTCTTGCACGCACTCCTTGCGACAACTTTCAACCACTTCAAGTGTTGAATTTCCTTTCGACTCTGCGCACACCTGCAGTAATAGTCTCTTAATGCTTTGCTCAAGTTCACAATTCTAAGACTTTGCTTGGCTTGCGCACTCCTTGCACGGCTCCAGTGCCTAACTGCACTTCTGTGAGAATGAGAACAAAGCTAAGCTATCTGAGTCCTTTGTCAATGCACTCCTTATGGACAATTCAACTGGACTCCTTGCAGGAAATATCACTTAGATATAAAAACAATTGAAACTCATTCCTACCTCCTCTCAGAATTCAAACATTCAACACATGAAATCACATACAAAACATAAAAGCAAATGTATAATAGGAAGTAAACATTCCTGAGCATATCAATCAACATACATACATAGAGAACAACACGACGCCATCAATCTGAATCAACTATTTCTATTAATTCAAATACCTGTACACGGGTGTTCTTACACAACTCTCTGCATGGTCTTGCTCTCTCTTGCTCATAATCATAATTATGTTACAATACACAATGAGGGTGTCTATATCCCGTTTCCCTCTTGCACTCTCAAGTTGTCTAATCTACTCATTTAATTCTATATACCTTCCTTAACTAACATAAATGCCTCCTATATACTAAGGACGAGAGCGAATCGCTCAAGTTCCATTTACATTTAACAAGTGTGCCTTCATTTAATTATTCCATTTTAGGTTGGTGCATTAACTTCAAGAGAATTTCAAAATTTGCGCTGGGCTTGTCTAGTTTTTCGGTGTCTCCGCGCTGGCTCGCTTGAAATGCTCCTGCATCATACTCCCTCACTTGAAAATTTTCATGGGCTCCTATCCATGAGCTCGTGCACGGTTTGTCCATTCTTCTGTATTTCTACTTCGTTCTCCCAGGTGGCATCTTCAACTGGATGGCCCTTCCACTTCACATAATATTCAAAATATTCCTTTCGCCTGGTCTTCTTACCAATTCTTTTATCCAAAATGTTCTCCATCTGCGACTTTTCTGCAATTGGCATCTACTTTCACCACTGAACCTCTGGTTTCTCATTTTCTATTCTTACTTCCTCAACTTTATATGGGTACAAATCCGAGACATTGAATATCGGAGAAATTCCGATCCCATTGGGTAATTCAATCTCATAAGCATTCACCCCAAATTTCCTCAAGACCTTGTAGGGTCCGATTTTCTTCATCTTTAGTTTGTTATATGTTCCTCTCGGGAACCTTTCCTTCCTCAAATGTGCCAGAATCAAGTCACCAACTTCAGACTGAAGTTGTATTCTATGTTGATCTGCCCTGCGTTTATACTCCTGACTTGAATTCTGCAATCGGGTCTTCACCTGGCTGTGAAGTTCCTTCATCACCTCTCCGAAATCTTCTGCACTCGCGCTCTTAGTTCCATTCAGTTCTGAATCCCTTAAATCAAAAATCCCTTTTGGTTGCATGCCATAAACAATCTGAAATGGACTCCGCCCTGTGCTTCTATTCACTGAGTCATTATAAGCAAACTTTGTCTGTGGTAATATGTTGTCCCACTGGCTGTGGTGCTCTGTCACCAAGCTTCTCAGCAAGTTTCCCAGACTTATGTTCTCTCCTTCTGTTTTTCCATCCGTCTGAGGATGATAAGCCGAACTAAATGATAAGTTGGTTCCGAGCTTCTTCCATAGTGTCCTCTAGAAGTGTCCTATGAACTTCGTATCTCTGTCCGAAACTATGCTCCTTGGTAAGCCATGAAGTTGAATGACTTCTTTGAAAAACAGGTTCGGAATGTGAGTTGTGTCGTTGGTTTTCTTACATGGGATAAAGTGTGCCATTTTGGAAAATCTATCCACCACCACAAATATTGAGTTGAACCCTCTTTGTGTTCTTGGCAATCCCAATATGAAATCCATGCTGATTTCATCCCACGGCTTCTCAGGTATAGGCAATGGTTGATAAAACCTTGCATTCTGCCTCTTTCCTTTCGAATGCTGACAAATTATGCATCTATCCACAAATATTTTAACCTATGATCGCATCTCCAGCCAAAAATATGAATCATTCATCTTTACAAATTTCTTTTCATGACCGAAGTGTCCGACCAATCCTCCATTGTGTTTCTCCTTTAGTAGATTCTCCCTCATGGAGCATTTTGGGATACACAGTTAATTTCCCTTAAACAACAATCCATCCTATATCATGTACTCTATCCATTGGCTCCTGTCTCTGAGAAATGGATTCTCAACTGCTTCATACGCCTCCTTAAAATCTGGATCATCTACGTACATGTTTCTGAGATCATCAAAACCCAATGTTTTGACTTTGAACTACTGCAATAGCAAACACTTCCTACTCAAAGCATCAAAAACTTTGTTAGCAGTACCAGAAATATGTGTAATCACAAAAGTGAAATTCTGCATGTAATCCACCCATTTAACATGCCTCTGATTCAACTTTTCCTATTCAGCCACAAACTGTAATGCATGGTTATCATTGTATAAAACAAACTCCTTTGGAATCAAGTAATGCCTCCACTTCTTCAATGCCTGAATGATGGCATAGAACTCTTTATCATATGTGGAGTATTTCACCTTCGCTTCATTCAGCTTCTCGCTGAAGTATGCTATTGGTCTATCTTCTTGACTCAAGACCTCTCCTATTCCAAATCCGCTTGCATCGCATTTCACTTGAAATGTCTTTTGGAAATCTGGCAACACCAGAATTGGTTGCTCCATGATCTCCCGTTTCAACAACTTGAAACTCTTTTCAGCCTCTTCTGTCCAGTGAAAATACTTATGTATTTTCTTCACTGTGTCTATTATCGGTGCACTAATTCCACTGAAATTCCTGATGAATTTTCGGTATAAACTAGCTAATCTGTGAAAACTTCTCACCTCAAAGATATTCTTCGATGATGGCCAATTCTTAATCACTTCCACCTTATCTGGATCCATCCTCAACTTATCTGTAGAAATAGCAAATCCCAAATAAATGGGCTCTGTCTTCATGAATGAGGAATTCTTCATGTTTATCAACAACTTCTCCTGTTGTAGCTTCTTCATCACTATACCCAAATGCTTCAAGTGTTCAGCCTCTGTTTTACTGAAAAATCAGTATGTCATCCAAATACACAATGAAAATTTTTCCGATGAACTCCCTTAGGACTTCGTTCATCAACCTCATAAAAGTACTCGGCATGTTTGTTAAGCCAAACGGCCTAACAAGCCATTCATACAACTCTTCATTGGTTTTGAATGTTGTCTTCCATTCATCTCCTTCTCTCATGTGGATTTGATGATAACCGCTTTTCAAATCAATCTTTGAAAAATACTTTGCTCCACTCAAGCAATCCATCAGATCTTCCATCCTTGTCAATGGAAATATGTACCTGATGGTTATTTTGTTGATCTCCCTCACATCAGTACACATCCTCCAGCCTCCGTCTTTCTTCAGACTGAGTACTGTTGGAACAACACATGGACTCAAGCTTTCTCTAAACAACCCTTTGTCCAATAAATCCTGGACTTGTCTTCTGACCTCATCATTCTCCTACGGCGTCAATCTGTACGTGGCTTTGTTTGGTAAACTGGCTCCTGGTATGAGGTTAATATGATGACTCGCACTCCTGATCGTTGGCAATGAATGAGGTAATTAGTCCACTACTATATCAGTAAACTCTTCCAGTAGTTCCTGAATCTCTTTTGGTAAATCATTAACTCTTGTACTGGTAAAAGAAAACCTTGGTTTCCTGACAACAATGAATTGTGGTTCTTCTTTCTTCTTTACCTAGGTAAGAAGTTCCTTCCCACTCATGAGAAGTACAGTGTTTCTTTCTTCAAGTTTCACCTCCTTATACTTGATTGGAAGCAACATGTGAGTTCTCCCATTCTTTTCTAGGGTGTATGTGTTCATCCTCCCGTCATGAATCACATTCTTGTCATATTTCCATGGTCTACCCAACAATAGATGAAAAACATCCATAGGAATAACATCACACAAGATCTTATCATTATATCCTCCTATCTTGAATTCAACTAAACACTGTTTAGTGACAGTTACATGATGTCCTTTTTGTAACTAAGAAATTTTGTATGGGCTCGGATGAGCAATCGTCTCCAGCTCCAGCTTTTCTACCATCTTGGTTGAAAAAAAATTATCAGTGCTTCCACTATCTACAATGACCTTGCATACCCTATCTTTGGTTTTGCAAGTAGTCTGAAAAAGCATGTTCCTTTGGACTGAACTCTCCACCTCCTTCTCTGGTGTCAAAAGAGCTTTTTGCATCATCAGTGATCTTCCACCTTCAGCATCTTCTGCCTCAACATCCCACCTCTATGCTTCGGTGATGTGAGCTTCTCCTCCTTCTTTCTTTTTGTCTGGACACTCATAAGACTTGTGCCCATTCTTTCCACACTAGAAGCATTTTAGCACTCCACCTCTTCCTCCCCCTCTACCTCTAGTACGAGGAAAAACATTATTGTCGGCATAATCTCCTCTCTGTTCGGTATGCTTCCCTCTTTGTTCAGCGTATTTCCCTCGCTGTGAGGTTCCACCTCTCTAAATTTGAGTCTGAGGTTTTTTCCAGACATCCTTGGGCTTCTAGTTTTTATCCTGGGAAATTGATTTGCCTCTGGGATGACTTCTGCCTCGACCTCTCTAACCTTGCTTACGGATCAACTTCTCTTCATCTTTCAGACCAATTGATAAACATCTTCCACCGTTGGGATAGTTAACATTCTCATCTCATCCTGGATATCGTATCTCAGGCCATTCATGTATCTGGAAACCTTCTCATCATTGCTTTCCCGATGACCTGACTTGATGTTCAGTTTGTAGAATTCTTCAGTGTATTCTTTTACTGTCATCATCTTCTGTCTCAGGTTTTCCATCATTCGAATAAATTTTTTTCCTTCATTTATGCAATCATCCTGTCCTAGCCTTTAATCTTCTGCTTGCCCTTGCAGCATCTGTGAGCTTGTAGTTCATCCCACCACAATGCTGCATGTCCTTTCAACCTCGTGACAGCATGCTTTATCTTCTTGTCCTCTTCAACATCTTCATAGTCAAAGTATGTATCTAGATCTCTAATCCAGTCTAGAAGCTCCTCTGCATCCAAGTTTCCCTCATAAACTGGAATGTCCATTTTCTCTCTTGCACTCATTCTTGCAATAGCTTTGATCAAATGTTCACTTGTTGCATCCTCTGTTGTGACTTCTTCTCCTCCATGTCCAACATCTTCTTCATTTTCAGAATCACTAAGATCCCCAGCACTGACTGTATGCCTTTGTGTTGTTTCCATGTCTTCGAGTCTAGCTCGTAGATCACACATCTCTCTCCATAGCTGGATCAGTCATCTGTCTTCCCCTTCTTCTCAGGATTTTCCTCTCCTCTTGTGGATCAGGTGACTGTCTATCTCTTCTCCTTGGTGGCATGGTAAATCCTTCTTTTCTATGCTACAGAAAGCAAAGAATTTTTTCTGTGCTCCAATACCAAAGCCGACGCAGTGTATCAGGGTACTCTCTTATCTCTTCCCGCCTCTCCTTGCCTAAAATATACAAGCAAGAGTCAAGCTCTGATACCAAAGATGATGCATCCCCTCCGTTATCCACAGGCAGGAAGGTCCACGTCCACAGGATCTTCTCTCCTTTCGGCCCGAAGAACTCTCAAATGGCTCTTCTATTTCCCTTTCGGGAAATCTACATCCACAACTAACTTCAAAAGATTCCCCTTTTTCTTGGGAGATCGGACTTCGTGCTCCCGCGAATCCATTGGACGAGTGTACCTTTTCTCTTTCCCCTTCAGACTGCTCCTTATCGCGATTTTGCTGGCCACGATATCAAGTAACTGATTCCCAAAACCCGATTCTCCGAAATTTCGATGCGCTCGCAAGGTTGACCTTTCAACGCCCCTTTACTCTGTCAGGATTTCGGATCTCGTAATATCACGAATCCTAATGCAAGGGACTCGGATCTTTACCTCACGAAAGCCCGAAATGGTCTACGGAGCTTGACTCCATGTCGATAGTGTGCCACCTGTCCGCCTTGCTGACTCCTCTCGCCCTACACCGTTCCTCCACCTTTCGCGGTTTCGCGTTTGGTGATCCAGAGTGCTCAACCTTTGGCCTTCTACCTCGTGATCTCCAAATTCACGAGATCTCTGGATCTCTGCCACCTATCCTTATGAGTGGATAGCTCTAATCCATTTTCCACTTCGCTACTTCGCGAGCCTTGATACCAAATCTCGAATCTTCAACTCACGAAATCCTAATAGGTGATTCTGCGAGTGATCCAACGGCCCTTGGCTAACTCAGATCTACAGTTCTACTCCTCCTAAGCTTAGAACCTTTCGTTACACTCGCGGTAACTTACCTACTCCTCCGTGAGATCTGACGGCTCACGGGACTTCGCGAAATCTCCTCGGAGACTCTCGGTCATTCGATATCTCCTTGACTACTCATGTGAAATGAAACAAGTGTTCTTTCCCTGAACTTGTCCACCCGCAGCACAAACTTATGACGCTTTCTCAACACTTCCAGACACAACTTCCCTATGCTGCCCTTCAACAGTTTCGAAGGCCTTATCCTTCGTGAGCTTTCTCACAACTCCGAGTCTTAAAGAAGACTCTTGCACGTATTCCTTGCAGAAACTTTCAACCACTTCAAGTGTTGAATTTCCTTTCAACTCTACGCACACCTGCAGCAGCAGTCTCTCAATGCTTTGCTCAAGTTCACGATTCTGAGACTTTTCTTGGCCTGTGCACTCCTTGTACAACTCCGGTGCCTAACTGCACTTCTATGAGAATGAGAACAAAGCTAAGCTATCTGAGTCCTTTGTCAACGCACTCCTTGCGGACAATTCAACTGCACTCCTTCCAGGAAATCTCACTCAGACAGAAAAACAATTGAAACTCATTCCTACCTCCTCTCAGACTTCAAACATTCAACACATGAAATCACATACACAACATAAAAGCAAATGTATAACAGGAAGTAAACATTCATGAACATATCAATCAACATACATACACAGAGAACAACAACAACACGACACCATGAATCTGAATCAACTCTTTCTATTAATTCAAATATTTGTACATGGGTGTTCTTACACAGCTCTCTGCATGCTCTTTCTCTCTCTTGCTCATAATCATAATTATGTTACAATACACAATGAGGGTGTCTATATCTGGTTTCCCTCGTGTGCTCTCAAGCTATCTAATCTACTCATTTAATTCTATCTACCTACATTAACTAACATAAATGCCTCCTATCTACTAAGGACGAGAGCTAATAGCTCAAGGTCCATTTACATTTAACAAGTGCGCCTTCATTTAATTATTCCATTTAAAGTTGGCGCATTAATTTCAAGAGAATTTCAAAATTTGCTCTGGGATGCTTCTGCATCATTCCACGTAGCAATAACATTTATTTATTTTTTTTACATATATTCTGCTATCATTTTACGAAATCCTTACCCATTTTATTGCATAGTTATTGCATGCATCTACTTTTGTTTTACATAGTTCGAACCGTTTTCCCAAACTCTCTTCATAGCGTTAGCTATCGAAGATCATCTAATCTACATAGATGGCAGTTTTTTTTTTCTACCCAAAGAAGCTAATTAAATGTAATCGTTATATAATTTAAATACAGGGAATCTTGAATAAGAAGTCTACCTAGACGTGATTTCTATACCGAGCAACTCTGAATATTGAATTTCCCTACACAGTCAATCTAATTAGATGTAATTTTATATGGATTTTTATATTCTTCTTTTAAAAAAAAAAAAATGAAAAGTTATAGCGAATTTCCTGGTAGAGACGTAATGTTGAGTATTAAAAAATCCCTTTTAAATATAACTACAGTGATTGTCTGAGTTTTGATTACCACATTTTTATTGCGTTATACAATCATGTACTATACGTTTACTTAGATTAACCGGTTGACTAATTTAATTGAATACCTGGATGGCTTGGCCACAAATTTCACTTAGATACAATATCATTACCTGGAGGCAACGAATTTAATTGATTGACAACGATTTTGTAGAAGCGATTATGACTGTGTCTGGGCAACGATTGTGACGGTGCTTTGGTGGTGTTTTGTGACTACGTTTTAGTTGAGTTTTTGGTTGGCTATGTAAACATGGTGATGTAAGGACTGATAATATGAAAGGTTAGTGAATAGAAGGGTTATGGTCAACGATTTTTATGCCCTGTGTAACTGCAAGTTGAATTCTTATCGACAACGATTTATATCTCAACGTTAGCACTGCCATACATCAATTATTCTATAAAACTTATTCGAGAGACAATAATTACCTCTGCGTGTTAGGTAGACAACATTTACCTCCGAGTTGATAGACAGCTATATCAATGCCTTAGATGTGAAAGACGTCGTTGCATTTGAATGTCAACATTGAAGCTGAATTACAACAGTGTTTATGCGATTGACAAAGTGGCGATTATCACTGTGTTGACCGCATTTCCATCCATAATCTATTCAGATAGCGATTTTATTAGTCAGTAATTTTTATAGACCGCATATTGTATTGTTATAGATAGTAATATTTATGGACAACCCTTTGTATTATATGTTAATTACACAGAGATACTGGTTAACTCAGCGATAACATGCAATTCTAGACAGTTTTATCTTACCTTATATATATATAGACAACGAATTAATGATAGACATCATTGTAATAAGAGACATCAATTTAATAATTTTGACAGCGATTTCTACTCTCCTTTCTTTTTAGACAAAAAGGGATGTATAATGATGGCATCCACTTGGCTTCCACCTTTTAATCACCTCGCTAATCATAAATGATGGAAGTCACCTTCGTTGTCATTAATTAAATAATAGTATTCACTTTCAGTACTCCTATGTTCATAATTGATGGCATTTTGATGGTGCTAGAATCCAAACAAAAATTGAGGATGAACTTTAAGTTGTAAACTATCTTTAACTTACCTAGTGGCTTATGGTTGTATTCACCTTAATTGTCCTTCGATGATGTGGTCGGGGCAATCCCCCCTTGTCACCTTTGGAATGGTAATTTCACTTTTAAAACAATGCAACACCTTAGGTGGTCGCTAACCTTGGTTACCTTGTATGTTTATGTCTAGCTTAGTATTTAGAGCCGATGCACGACTATTTACGGATTTAAGCAAAGCACCCAAAAAATGCGGTATCAAGAGTGACAGTAATAAATGGAATGCTTGCACCGAGTCAATTAAATGATGCCTTGAACCCCAGATTAGAATTATTCTTGTTGATTTGTGGTGTGGTTTGGCTTTCTTACACATTCCATGTTGATGATTGAGGTAGATTACGAGTTAGATTTCATGTGTGCGTAGTTAGCGTAAGTGATGTTGTCCTTTAGCTTCTAGGCGTCGTCGTGTCTATGTCGGGCGGGTAGTTGTCCCTTCTTGTTTTTTCATACTTTCGACCAATTGTTGGATGTGCTAGTGTGTATAGTCATTGTTGTCTGTGGCCTGATTTGCAGGTGTTTTGTTTGTCGTGAGGTTGTGTGGCTCTAGTGTGTGTCGTCATCGCTTTCCTCCTTCAAACAAAAAATTTTGCACTTTCTATTTCGCTGGTAGTCGTAACGTTGGGGTCTTTACATACTTAATCAAGTTGATTTGTACTTGCAATAATGTATTTGTAAGTTTACTTGTTTTTTTGAAATCAATTTGAGTTGAATTGTAATTTTCAGGTGCATTCTCGGGTGAGCCCGACAACCAAGATTCATTGTAATTTTGAGTCAAAATTTGATAGGGTTGAGTCATTGAAACTCAAATCATTGTAAGCATCAAGTTTTCAGGTGCATTTTCGATAGTATCTCACACCCTCAACTTCCTTGAAGAAAGCGCCTGAAGTTCAAGCGAGTGATTCAAATGAGAGAGTTGCAGATAATCCTTCTTCTATCGAGTCAAATTGTAATCAGGATCTACCTACACAAGGAGATCTCATTTACTATTTTTGAAATTGTAGCATCCCTCTCTTGCACGCACTGAGTGGACTTATTCTTTGAGGACACTTGCCTGCAAGTGATCCGATTCGTTATACTATTCACTGTTTTGATTATGATTATGAGATATTGTGGATTTGATGATATGTTATTTTGTTGTATTTACATATACATGCTTTATTAAATGGGTTCTCCTGAGTCTGCATGACTTTGGATGTTGAGGATGTTGAGGCATCAATGAAACCCCTTGGAGTCTGGACCAAGTCAGGGAGTGGACTGTTAGGGTTTGAATATTGTTGATGTAAAATATATACATATGATTAGATATTATGATATTTTTGTTATGAATGACATGATTTGTGATGGATGAAGGTTGATGATAGCTTTCCGACCAGACTCACATTTGGAGTAAAGGGGTCACACAGAGACATTGAGGGAGAGGTGTGGAAGTAGCCCTGCCACAGCCTGCTAGCACTCCCTCCGTGGATCAAACTGTAGGTTAACGATTACCTAGCTTGAGAGACCTATGATTTCGTGAGGGAATACTGTGACAGTCGCTCACGATGATTCTCAGGGTCGCGCAATAAGGCAAGTTTCTTACTCCTTAGAGGCCCTTAGTCTCCCACAAAATCACCTGATGGAGTATTGACTCCAGGGGTTTGACGTCTACTTAATTCAGTCAAGAGGCGAGTGGTACCTTTGGAGCACTTAGTGCGTCTTGAAGGGCACGTTGCGTAAAGAAAACATAAATATACGAGTGGCACGCTTGGAGCACGTAGTGCTTCGTGAAAGGCACATCGTGATTTTAAGTATGTTAAGTTAATAAACGTAGTGCTTAGAAAACTATGCCTCCTTAGGACATGGTTGGCCTTAAAATAGATGATGGTATGAGTAAAGTTTAAATAACTAAAAGTTCCCTTAGAAATTGTAGCCCAACCTAGTGAAATTAAAACTTAAGTCTAAATAGAACGCATTGAAAAAAAAAACTAAATAAATATGTAACAAGAAGTTGTAAGAAATTCAAACTTTAATTATTAAAGTAAAAACTATAATGAAGGATTTAATTTATTAAAAAGACAAATAATTGTTTTTATGTACACTTGGTAGTTTGATTTTTTTTTAAAGTTAAAAAAGGAAAAAGGAGAACCTTTAAAAAATCTATGTGCTTGAGTGAATCGATATGTATTGTTGGCATCTACTCTCAATTTGTAACTCCAATGAAAACGCAATTATAAGCTATAGCGTGTTAATATTGAAATCATGTGCCCTTTGAGGGATGTGATGTGTCTGTTCTCACTGCCAACAACACTGCCGAAAAAGATTTGTGATTTTTACCTTGGTGGGATCGAAGGGTTAGTTATTCTAGTTGATTTCTTGTTCCACTTGATGATCTATCTTACTTTAGATCAGAGTTCTTTCCCGAGGTTATGGCTTGATATCTACCTCATTTACTCTATATTTAAAATAAAAAAGGTAGAAGGCTGAAATTATTATAATACAAAATTGTTATTGAAATTGCTATTCGTTATCTGTTAGTAATTTAAAAAATTATAGGTTGATTTGATTATATTATTGAAATATTGTTGAAATTTTTATTTCTTATCCTTAATATTTAATTTAAGAAATCAACGTTGAAGGATTATCATGTATTTAATTTCTAAAATCCAAGTTAAAGGATTAATCATCATTGTAATGTTTTTTTATTTCTCTTTATTTAAATTAAAAAATTTAAAAATGCATAGCAATAAAAACACTATTACCTTGTTTTGACACATGAATGAAAAATTTATATATTAATAAAATAGTTATAATCTCATTGTTGAAAACTGTTTCAGAAACATAACATAATTTGGGGGTTATAATTCCACTGTTGATTACTACGTTTAGAAATCATAATACTTAACAAACTCTTTCTAGAAAATTGCAACTTAACCCCAATGATTTTAGTCGTTGTCAATATTTTCCCGGCATATTGATCACAATTTTAGGGAACTGATATTACATATATGTTAGTGGATGACTTAATTATGAGAACTTCTAAGAGTTCAGTGCGCTGAATCCTTTCAAAATTAAAATAATATTACAAATAATTAAAACATAAAACATTAAATTATATTTTAGGGAATTGATATTACATATATGTTAGTCGATGACTTGATTATGAGAACTTCTAAGAGTTCTTTCAAAATTAAAATAGTATTATAAATAGTTAAGACATAAAACATTAAATTATATTCGGACACACATATCTGGGTGGGTAGTGAATTATTTAGGGCTTGTCATTATCATGGAAAGGTTTCTTGGAGAGTGGGAGTGATGCATGGTGGCTTGAAACTACAATATAACGAATTCATTGCAGCGTGAGAAAATTTATTTTTATTTATTATAATCATCCAACCTTTCAACATTTCATTTACGTTTGATCGAGTGAGAGATACATATTCTAAACAAAATCCTCTCTGTTCTGAATATTATTTTTATATATATTTTTTAAAATAAATTAGCTTTAGCCAGTATTACATTAAAAGTTCTACAAACATAAACTTATAATTCAAATAAAATTTGAAGTTTGAATGTCGTTTTTTCATAATACATATTTTACTTTAAAATAGTCTCTCCCAAGTGATTCTTAAAATGGACAGATGCTTCCTTCGACTATTCTTAAAATGGACAGAAATAGAGATGCTTCCTTCCACTAGAATTCACAGGGCTGATGAATGTTGATAAGCATATTTCATTTATAAATTTTAATTAAGATTTATGCTAGAATTAGGGTTTGTAGATTAAATATGATTATAGAATTTCATCAATTACAATTATATGTAAAATTGTGAAATTCATAGGATCAATCACAATTATGTGAAAAATTGTGGAATTCATAGAGTTGACGAACTCTGATAAGTATATTTCATTTACAAATCTTAATTAGATTTATAGAATTAAGGTTTATAGATTAAATATAGGTATTGTTCTTCATCAGTCACAATTATAATTATGTAGTTGTGCTAATTATAATATTATAAGGCAACAAAATTATCTGAACTTTCTTGATAAGAAAAGAATAAGTTGTATCATAAAACCCAAAATGTGTCTGCAGTGCAATTTTTAAAGGTGACAGTGTGGTGTCTTCCTACTAATCCAACGCACGCCTATTCTTACTTCCATTCCTGCTGGCCACCCTGTTTGAATGCTCGACATAAATTCTTCGCCATCACCACATGGGTGTTCCCACCAACCACGAATAGAATCCCGCAATATAATTTTTTATGAAGCCCAAAATCGGCTGATAATATATTCCAACATTTATTTAGAGATTGCAGAAGCTCAGGCTCAATTCTGCCACAAATTCTACAGTAAAAGTCCTATGCTCCTGTAATTTGCTAGATGGGTTTAATATTTGTGTTTGCATAGATGGGTTTAGTATTTGTGTCTGCATTAATCGGCTTAATGTACAATTTTTTTATGAAGCCCAAAATCGGTTGATAATATATTCCAACATTTATTTAGAGATTGCAGAAGCTCAGGCTCAATTCTGCCACAAATTCTACAGTAAAACTCCTATGCTCCTGTAATTCGCTAGATGGGTTTAATATTTGTGTTTGCATAGATGGGTTTTGCATTTGTGTCTGCATTAATCGGCTTAATGCACAGGATACAGTGGTTGGTCGAACCGGGAAGGCTAGATGGGTTTAATATTTGTGTTTGCGTTAGTTGGCTTCATACACAGCATATAGTGGTTCGTTGAACCTGGAAGGTTTTCTGTTCATTATGTATTACTCTAATAGTATTTCCCGTCTTAGCAATCACCAGTGAGCCAAGACCTAATAGCAATGTCTCCACAAGCTGTGAATAGTCTCCTATTACTATTTAACTGTAAATTGTATTACAAGATTTTTTTACAAGATTTTTTTTTGTACATTCATAGTTATTGACAGTTTTTCCAGCATTTAGGTAACTCTAAGTGGTTGATATAAGTTTATCAGCCTCACTTATTCACTTTTCTAAATTAATGTCCTCCATCCACATATATTAACCATTTTTATAAAGTAGTTGTTTCTATTAATTAACACCTTTTTATATTAATAATTATAAATTAATAAATTATTGTTGATATAATAACCATGGTTATAATATAATTAATAATAATTATTATTTATTAATAATTATTACTATATTATGTATAATTACAATAAAATAATAATAATATTATTTTTAATGAATAAAATTATGACTAATAATAACTAATTATTAAAATATTATTAGTACTTTATTTAAGAATTTAATAAAGTATTATTATATATTAATATAGTTATTAATATAAAATATTATTGCCCATGCTGGTGTATAGCTATTGACAAGTGGCTTGTAAATGTGGAAGGAAATGTAAAAAGAAGGTCTCAAGTTCCATTTTCACCCGGATTTATCGGGAGACATGTGATTCTCGGTATTTGCCCTAGTTACAAAAAAGTTACAAAAAAGAAAAATATAAAATATTATTAACTAGCACAGCTTCGAAAGATATCGGCTGAGAACGCGTGCATGTGCCCCCAATATAAAACATTTGTGGTAATCCGTCTGTTGTAATATGAAATGTTTGGCTGTATTAAGTTGATAAATGGAACGTGGCAATTACATATCCTTATAGTAAATGTGATTAGGTAAATGTTAAAAAGTAAACATGTTAACGGATGCCTTGATAAATGCAAGAAAGTTATGAACAATAAATCTGATCCATTGATTTTGGAGGACCGAGCATCTTCAATACATAGCCATGACATTAGGGTTTAAGGTTAAATAAGGTTAAATGATCATTAATTGTGCCCATTATCAATAGGTATAAGCCTTTCTGCGTAATAATATTAACAATTATTATTAGTATTATTAAACTAATAATAACTAACACAACTAACACCACCCTTGTATATTGATAATAACTACATTAATTAACCCTAACCCTAATAATCATAATCCATATATTTTAACTCATATACCTTAACCTATGTTATTTCAATATCTGCAAACTAATTCATTTCATCCTTGTGAATTTAATCACAATGAGATCAGTTTTAAGTCTTGTTTTTGGAATCTAAGGTTAAAAGGTTTTCAATTGACACAGACCAAAACCAAAACCAGGTAACAGTTTCAGATATCAGATAAATGAGGATCTTCTTTGAGATCTCACGGAGGGTAGACCTTGCCTTTATATATGTTATTTATCCATAAAACTATATTTCATTTCACGCGAGCTTTAGAGACTTCTTTTTTATTTCGTTTACCTCAACCATTCAAACACCCATCTTTTAATCTTTTTAGTATTAAGAAAATGCACGGGTTTGTTGAGTGAGTATTTTACTCTGAATTTTCTATATAAAACTTGAACTTGAAATGGCCTCCAAAAATATCATAATTTGGGAAAAAGACAAACAAATAACTATTACATTTTGCATCATGAAAATGCACGGGTTTGTTTACTCAGTATTTTACCGCTGAATTTTCTGTATAAAACTTGAACTTGAAATGTCCTCCCAAAATGTCATAATTTTGGAGAAAGACAAAAAGATAACTATTACATTTTTCAGTCACAAAAAAATAGTAAATAATTGCAAAAGAGACCGAGGGAATTGTCATCCAAAAATACGGATCGGTGCGTATTCCTTCGAACTGTGAACCAGATTTGGTGATTGGTAATCTGCGTTTGCTTTCGCCCGATTAAACTACAGAAATGCAATGAAAATGTATAGTCACATAGTAATGGATTTTATATTTACAATCGGCTTAATCATTTCAGCTACCATTTCAAACCAAATCTACAACCTTCAAAAGTCATGGACGTTCAGTACTAATCACCATGTTGAAAAATGAGCAGCAGAAGAGACTTAACCTCAGCTTATTGAAATCCATCGGAACCTATCCGAATAGAACCGAACCTGAAGTGCGAAGGGTTAAGATTTTATAAAAAAAATCGTGTCCAGAAAAGTCTAGATTGTGCCATAATAAAAAGGCTATGAAAACGGAAAAGGGCATGTATTATTGCCAAACATGAAGATTTCATATGTAGACTAAACCCTAAGACAAAGAACTTTGACTGGATTTTTTTTTTTTTTTTTTCGTAATTTAGATTGTGTATTGATTCCTCATAAAAAAAAATACAGATGTTTGAGAGTTATCTAACTACCTAGCATTGGTTTGGTGTTAGGAAACCACCTCTACCAGGTGTTCGAGGTCACAAAAGAGGTAATTGTGCCCATTTGGGAAACCACTGTTGTGTGAAGTCCAGTCCCTAGATAGAAACTTATTTATGTGTCCAGTCCCTAGATAGAAACTTAGCTATGTGGCCACACAAGGCCAGATGTCATGTGTAAGTGGGCAAGAATTCTACAATGCCACTCAGGGCCAAAATATTGATAGTTATAGAAAAAGCACGGGAATGCATTAGTAACCTGGACCTAGACACGACCAGACATAGACTTGCGATGCTTGTGCTTCCTCTTTCTCTCGTTTCGCCATGGCTCTTCGAAGGTCTTGCAAAAATCCCATCACATTATTCACTCGGCACCACTGGTTTTCTTCCCTCGTTTGTACTTCGCACATAGTTGTTTTGATGTCCTCCAGATCTTTTTTAATGATGCTCAGAGTGGTCAAGAGCTCAACTTGCTCATCTTCCATGTTATTAAAAGGAGAATGGTGGTGAGAGAGCGGAGAGGATGAAGAGGAGCCCACGAGAGGGGAGGAAAGTGAAACTGCGAGGGAGGGATGAGGGGGGTGTGGTGGAAAGGAGGGGTGTTGAGGGGGAAATGGGGGAGGTGGAGTATAACCAACCGAATTGCCTAAGAGATAAAACCACTTGACCCTACAATAGTACGGGTTTGATAGGGGGGAGAGTCCAGTAACTAGATAAATGGGTAGTTTAGAAGGAGAAGGGATGACTAAATGGGTGAGAGGAGGGGGAAAACCTTCTTCACGTGCGTGACCATCCATTGGGGCCAACGGAGGGGCAAAAGCTGATTTATAGTGGGGGGAAACAAATCAAGAAGGGCTCGAGTCTTTGCGCAACTAAACAAAGGGGAGTGGTTTCCTTCCCCGGGCTTGGTAGCCTTGGTCTGCCCCTAGGTCGTGGCATGAAAGAAAGGAGGGTTCTCACCAAAAATCTCTAGAATGGAGGGTATGCACCAGAGAGCTCCAAAATGTGAATAGAGGAAGCGTACGAGAGATGTAGAGAAGAGAAGAGAATAGAATGATCCCTGGGGCGGTCGCTTTGATAGAAATTACCCAACGAAATAGACAAGGAGGTTGATAACATGGTCGGTTGGAGCTAAGGTGACCGGGAGGTCTTGTCGTGCAGCACCATGAAGACTTGCAAGTTCTGATTCATGTGAGCTGCATGGTTTGAGTGTGGGAGGAAAGGTGACAATAGATCATTTGCATTCCAGCAAGCGTGTGAGGGTGGGCGTGAAGTTATACTACCACCTGTTGTCGTGGGGCCCTAAACTGAGTTGCTCAGTGCATCCATAGAGGAGGGTGCACTTACTTCATCCCGACAAAGGAAAAACCAGCAAAGGTGCAAACCCTAGGTTGGTACGCCCTCCTTTCTATCTCAGAAACTTGCAAAAAATCGATTTGCTCCCTGAGAGATTGGGTAGCTAACGACATAAGCTCTCTCTCAGAGGTGGAAGCATGGAAAATGGAGAAGCCAATATGCATCCATGAATGCATATTTGAGTATATACGAATGCTTTATTTGAGTCTGAGTTCACCTTATATACCGAGGGAACCTTTTATTTACGTGTGCATACTTAAATAACATCAAAAGGTGAAATGTGTTGCCCCTAGGTGGGCGTTGCCCTAGGTGGCCTCCATTGCCCAATTCCTCCCTATTTAGATATTGAAGAATCTTGAATTCCATGAGAAAGTCAAGAAACTTGCTATGCAATACTTCATTTGTGATCCACTTTGTGTGAGCTTGAGTTTGGCCTTGGTGGGCGACCAGATATGAAGTGTATGTCCAGTTCCTTGTAGAATGAGTACGGGTGTCCAATAGAGTGTCTTTGGCCAATGGGAGTTGGAAATCCAGAATGTTGTCCACTACATGAGTAATGGTGACTAGTTCTTCCAAGAGGGGAGGCTCAAACAACTTTAAGTGATTGACATTAATAACATTGTGGATTCTGAGTTGTGGTAGAATATTCAACCTATAAGAATTTTCTCCAATGTTCTCGAGGATGGTATACTGACCATATATTATTGGCAGAAGCTTGTGATATTGGCCTTTGAAGCACTTCTTATCGAAGTGTAACTAGGCTTGATCCCCTGGTTGAAAGGACATGAAGGTCCTTTGTTTGTCGTGGTGCTGCTTGGCATGCTCTTGAGCTGCTTTAAGTGTTTTTCTTACTCCAGTGTAGCGTTGTGCAATTTGTTGGAGAAATCGTTGTGTTGAGATTTGTTCTTTCTATTCATGGAAGGTACCTTGAGGAGCCCAAGTGAGTGGGAGCTCGGTTGGACATGTTGGTTGGAAGCCCAAGTAGACTTCAAAAGGTGAAAACCATGTACACAAATGTGTTTCCTTGTTGTAGCTATGTTGTAGAATGTGCAAGTAATTGTCCCATTGTTTGTGGCGCCCAAAGTGAGTCTAGAGAGAATGAACCAGGGCCCTGTTCACAACCTCTGTTTGGACATTCGTTTGAGGATGGAATGCAGTAGAAAAATTGAGGTGGCACCCCAATAGTGCCCATACTGTCTTCCAAAATGTGTGGAGGAAGAGAGAATCTATGTCTGCGATGATAGTGCTTGGTAGGCCAAAATGGGGCCAGACATGTCGGAAGTAGATTTCTGTTGTTTGCGTTGTTGCAGTAGTCTTTGTGCATGGGATAAAACGTGCCATTTTTCTGAAGCGATATACCACTACCCATATTGAATCATGTTGATTTTGGGTTGTTGGAAGTCCACCGAGGAAGTCCATTGATATTGAGTCCCAAGGCCAATAAGGAAGAGCCAGTGGTTGATATAACCCATGCTTTTGGTTGGATGGCTTCGATTGTGAGCATAGTGCACAAGCTCTGATAAATTTTTCAACTTGAGGTTGCATGGAAGGCCATTGGAAATGGTGTTGAAATTGTTGGATGGTCTTTGTGGTACCAATGTGCCCCCCATAGACTGAAACATGTGCCTCCCTGATGAGCAAGTGGCGGTCCTCTAAGTATGGAACACATAACAAATTCAACTTATAGAGCCACCCATAATGAATAGTGTAGTCTAGGAAGGGGGTCTAATTGATTACTGTGGAATTTTTAAATGCCCCCAAAATATCTTGAAAGTCAGGGTTAGTAGAATATTGATCCTTCCATGTGTCATAAGTAGCACAAAGCACTTCTAGAATTGAAATAACTGGAGTAGGAGGCTAGCTTAGCAAATTAACCATATTACTAGTAGTGCCTTTCTTATATCTGATGACTAAGTGAAATTGTTGAATATAGGAGGCCCATTTAAGGTGCCTTTGTTCTTGAATCTTCGATTGAGATTTGATGAAAATAAAAGGGTGGTGCTCCGTATGTAGAATTGTTTCTTTACCCAACAAATAATGCCTCCATTGATTGAGTGCTTGAACCAGACTGTAAAATTCCTTTTCATAGGTGTTATAATTTTTCTTTGCCTCAGACAGGGTTTCAAAGTTGTAAGTAATGGGGTGTCCTCACTGTTTAAGTGTGGCACTAATAGAATATTGTGAGGCATCATACTCAATCTCAAAGCGTTGGGAGAGGTCTGGCATACATAAGACAAGGGATGAGTAGAGGGTGTCTTTGATCTAAGAAAAGTGACTAGTTTATTCTTTAGTTGAGATAAAAGTAGAAGAACTATTTGAGAGTTGGTGCAAAGGACGAGCAAGCTGTGAAAAATAGGAATGAATTTACGATAGAAATTGATGCCACCTAGAAAGATTTTGAGCTCCCTAGCTGAAGAAGGTAGTGGCCATTGCTTCAATGCTTGGATGCGGGTTGGATCTGGTTGGATAGCCTCTGAGATAACCACAAAGCCAAGATAGGGAATTGAAGTCTAACCAAAATATGACTTCTTCTCATTGACTTATAACTTGTGTTATCAGAGGATTTGGAGAACTTGTCAGACATGTTGCGTGTGAGTGTCCCATGTCCGACAGAAGATAAGAATATCATCAAGTAGATGACGATAAATCAACCCAAATATTCCCTGAAGATGTCATTGATGAGCCTCATGAAAGTGGTTTGGGAGTTGGTGAGGCCGAAGGGCATAAATTTCCACTTAAAAATACCAAATTTGGTCTTGAAAGTTTTTTTCCAAACATCATCTGGGTTCATTTGAACCTGATGGTAGACGATTGTGAAATCCAATTTAGTAAACCACTTAGCTCCTTGGAGGGTTTCAAGTAACTCGTCAATCCTGGCTAGGGGGTAACGGTTTTTTACTGTGGCTTTGTTAAAGGTTCGGTAATCAGTGACAAGGCACATTTCTGAAGTATCTCTTTTAGGGATGACAAATGCAGAAAAAGCATAGGGAGAAGATGATGGTTGGATTTGGCCAGATTTGATGAGGTCAGTCAATTGTATTTCCATTTCCTCTATTTTTATTGGGGCCAACCGGTAATTAGGGGCGTTAGGTAATGCAGATCCGGGGATGAGATGAATGGAATGGTCAATGTGTCGGGAGGGAGGGAGTCCCTCCGAAGGTTGAAATACATATTCAAACTCTTGGAGGAGGGGATTCATTGTTCTAGGAACAAAGTCAGTGGTATTTTTTGGTGTTATTGGGTGCACCAAACAGAGAGAGGCACATTGGTCTAAATATACATGCAGGATTTGTTCTTTGGTAGCAGGGGGTTTGGGTTTTGTTGCAGTTAAGATATAAGTGTGGCCTTCTTTGGTAATTTTTTAATGGTGGGATTTGACCATATAGATAACATTTCTTTAGGTTTTGTATGGTATACCTAGAAGAAAATCTGAACAATCCAAGGGGGAGACATCACAGCGGACACTATCTTTGAATTGGCATATGGAAAAATTGACTAGACAACGCTGAGAAACTAAGAGGCATGGGCCATCCTTCTAGACCCATCCGAGTTGATAGATTTGTGGATGGGGAGTAGTAACCAGATTAAGGTGGTTGACAAGGTCTTGAGACACCAAATTTTTTTGGATTCCATTGTCCATAATGAGTAAAGCCCAAGGAGTTTTGAATTTGGCAGTTATGAGAGAAGAGGGGTTGAGTGGAGGATTTCAAATCTTCATGGTTCATTATATTCAGCGGGGGATCCACTTATGTGGGATTGTCCAGAGAAACTTCTTCAATATATTCCACTTGGGGGGGTGAAATGAGCTCAGTTAGAAGGGTTTTTCTAGTCTTTATATTTTGGAGGATTCAACAACCTAATCAATTGTGTGAAGTAGACTTGTGGAATGAGCACCAGAGTGTCCTTGTATTTGTATTGGGTGTGGGATTTTGAGCCTGAGGAAGTGGAAAGAGGGATGACGGATTGGAGCTAGATGGGTGAGAGGCAGAGGTGTTTGTGTAGGGGTAGGACTAAGGAGTACAACCGCTTGGAGAAACTTTCCTTTCTATAGACAAATCTCTCTGAAATGTTTTGTCTAAAGTTGGATTTTCAAACAACTCTACTTCTTGATGGAACTGAATTAATAGACCAACAACAAACTTTTAAATGAGTATCGCTTCTGGATCTGGAATATGAAGTAAGAGGCACATCTTGTAGAAGAATTCTATGTAGCCTTGCACTCCTTGTCAAGGGATTTGTCAGAGATTGTGCCATTTGATCCACAAGGATTGCACATACCCGCATGGGTAGAAGCAGTTTCTCAATGCCTCATAAAGTCAATCCCAAGTTCTTATGGGTTTGGAAGTAGAGGATTCTGGAGAATCCCCAATTTCTATCACAAATGTGGTCTTCTCTTGCTCTCTATCCCACCAAGTTTGTGCAAGTCCTTCTAATTGCTGTTGATTTTTCACAGTGTTTTCTCACCCTGCAATTTATCCCAATCCTGGTTTCAGTCTCTCCTTATCACTCCAAAATGTTTAATGCCCTTTCCCAATATTAATGAAATTTGCAAACATTAATATGCATAAAATTTCGAAAT
>ML776931.1:889311-928414 GCA_009831015.1 Picea engelmannii
TTAAAGTTCACTTTACCACTTATAAAGTGACTTTATGAAAAAGACCCACTTTTAAGTTGTGGACCACATTCCTAGGTAAAAGATTAAAAACCCATAGGAACCACTTGTCCAAGGTACAAATCTTCATTAAAATTCAACAATTGCAAGGTTGCAATTTAGAGATTTCTCTCCTCAGTAAGGCCTGGACATGTATTGAAATAGGTGGAGGGGCTATGGATCCAAGAATACACAACTTCTCTATTGGTTTGACAAACAAATTTGGGTATTTGGATTTGAGTGTCCAACCGGAAGGGGTCTCGATTGTTTTGTTTTTGCATTCTGAGAAACTCGTTGAGGATGGAGGAAAGATCTTGGATGGTATTTGAATTGTTGGAATCTGAGTCTATTGCCAAGGGATATTTTCATGGAGGCATTGTGAGGCCAACTTACGATCAAGGTGAACATAACTTGTAATACCAAAAATGGGTCACGCTTTGTTTTGTGAACAGAGTGCACAAAACCTTGAAGCAACGGAGTTGAACTGGTCTAGAGGGAGAGGTATGTATTATTATATATATGTGGAACTCCTCTCTATTGTAATGGATATTTGTGCACCCTTGGGGCCATGAGATCTGTTGAGATTCTTGCATGAATATGTAAACCCTGAAATGGGTGAAATCTAGACTATTTCGTGAAAACACCCCCGAAAAAATTGGACTAAATCTTCAAGATCAGAAGCTTTTCCATGGATCCTATGGCTCCGATACCAATTGATATGGCCAAGAAGGGGATCTACTGGAGAAGGTGACCAAACAAGCCATAGCCCAACATTTGACCAAAAACTACTGAGGGGCGCAAATCAGAACATGGGCACACCATTGGTTTGGGTAACCAAGCAATGGGGATTCAATGTCGGGATGATATGAGAGTAGCCAAGAATATGTCACTATATCAATGTGAGTCCCGGGGATCAAGGGAAGAAGCTCAGTGCAGACATAGAGGAGGGATCACTTACTTCATCTCGACGATGGAAAAACCAGTAAGGCCACAAACCCCTGGTTGGTGTGCCCTCATTTCTATCTCAGAAACTTGCAGAGAATCGATTTTCTCCATGATATATTGGGGTAGCTAACATAGTAAGCTCTCTCTGAGAGGTGGAATCATGGAAAAGAGATCAACCAAGATGCAGCCATGAAGAAAGTCGCATCGGTTACCTTGTGAAGCCCAAAAATGAAAATGCAGCAAGCGTGAATGTAAACTCAAAAAACAAAAATTGAATTAGACACATAGCTTCATGAAAGAGACATGAATTATTTATTTGAGTCTTGTTTCACCTTATATATATTATATATATAGTGAGGGAACCACTTATTTACATGTGCATAATCAAATAAGATCAAAAGGTGTAATGTGTTGTGCCTAGGTGGTTGACTCCACCCGAGGTGGGCGTTGGCATCCTTGGCCCAAGGGGGGCGTCTAGTAATTGTTTATTAATATGTATAATAATAATAAAGTAATAATAATATTAGTTTAATGAATATAATTATGACTAATAAAAATTAATTAATATAATATTATTAATATTTTATTTGGCAATTTAATAAAGTATTATTATATATTAATATGGTTATTAATATAAAATATTATTAATAATATTAACCACTGTTATTATTATTAAACTAATAATAACTAACACAAATAACACCACTCTTGTATATTAATAATAACTACATTGTTCAACCCTAACACTAACCCTAACCCTAATAATCATAACCCATATATTTTAACTCATATATCTTAACCTATATATTTTATTTCAATATATGCAAACTAATTCATTTCATGATTGTCAATTTAATCACAATGAGGTCACTTTTAAGTCTTGTTTTTGGAATTTAAGGTGAAAAGATTTTCAGAATTGACACTAACCAAAACCAATTTCAGATATCATATAAATGACGATCTTCTCTAAGATCTGATCGCGCGCAGAATTTGGCTTTATATATGTTATTTATCCATAAAACTATATTTCATTTCAGGCGAGTGAGCTGTAGAGATTTCTTTTTTATTTCGCTTCTCCTAAGCCTTGAAACACCCATCTTTTATTAGTATTAGGAAAATGCACGGGTTTGTTTACTGAGTATTTTACCACTAAATTTTCTATATAAAACTTGAACTTGAAATGGCCTCCCAAAATGTCATAATTTTGGAGAAGGACAAACAAATAACTATTACATTTTGCATCGGGAAAATGCATAGGTTTGTTTACTCAGTATTTTACAGCTGAATTTTCTGTATAAAACTTGAACTTGAAATGGCCTCCCAAATTGTCAAAATCTTGGAGAAAGATAAACAAATAACTATTACATTTTCTAGTCACAAACAAACAGTAAATAATTGCAAAAGAAACCAAGGGAAATCTCATCCAAAAATACGGATCGATGCGTATTCCTTCCTTAAAATCCAGAAATGCAATGAAAATGTATAGTCACTTGGTACTGGATTTATATTTACAGTCGGCCTGATCATTTCAGCTACAACCTTCAAAAGTAATGGTCGTTCAGTACTAATCACCATGTTGAAAAGATGAGCAGCAGAACACAGTTAACCTCATCTTATTGAAATCCATCGAAACATGAACCTGAAGTGCGAAGGGTTAGGATTTTATAAAAGAAAATTGTGTCCAGAATAAAAAGGCTGGATTGTGCCATAATAAAAAGGCTATCAAAATGGCAAAGGCTAGGTATTATCGCCAAGCATGAATCTCTCAAATGTAGACTAAACCCTAAGACAGAGAACTTTGAGAAGAAAATATTGAAATGCTCATATATTGTGAATCGTTGCGATGAAGATTGAACTTGGCATCCAACATGCACGGCTACTTTAACTAAAAGGAATGCCAAACGTGGCAACCCTTCACATCTTTGGTCATTCGATGAATAAATCCTTGCTAGAACGTGGCAATGAGGTTTTTATACATATTAATTATTAAACGTGGAAATCAGTGTGTGTAGGATAGTAATTTTTTAATCAGAAATGTGAAAAAGTAAATAAGGAAAAAGACGTATTTATAAATGCAATGAAGTTAAGAACATAAATTCCATTCATTGATTTGAGTGTAAAACTAAAAATATGTCAGGATCTTTCATTAATTGGAATTTATAATTAAAAAACTCACTAAACCATAAATTCCAATAGAAAAACGCCTATAAACTTAATTATATAATACATTATAAAAATAAATACCAATACCAATAATTTTATATATTTTAAAATAATTTCAACACATATTATTAATAAAATCAATCATTTTAAATGCTTATTTAATTATATAATACATAATAAAAGTGAATACCAATAACTTTATAATATCTTATTAAGTTATTTAATTTAATTTAAATATTTATATCAAATTTAATTTTTAAATTATTAAAATCAATATTTAAAAAAAAATATTAAAATAACAAATTTAAAAATATTTAATGTATTTCCTTATTTACTTCAATGAAACAATAAATTGATTAAAAACCCGTTTACCCTCTGCTACTTTTATGAATGTTCGGCGTTATGATAGATACATTGTTCTTGTAAGTGAACGATCGCCAATTATCAACATCTCACACGTTATGGGTCCACACATTATGACTTTCGTTATGCCTTGTTCTTTTAAGTGCATAATTGCCAGTACGTAAATGGTTTTTATCTTTAAGTTTTTAATCAATAGTGTCTAGTGTCTATTTAATTTTAAGTTTTTAACTTTTCAAATTAATTCCAAGTTCTTTTACTTTTTCAAATTACTTTATAAAAAATTAAAGAAATTAATATATTTAAATAATAATAATAATTAAATTATCTTAAAAAAACATATATATTATATTTTTTTAGAAAATGAAAATAACTTTATATAAAATATGCAATTATATACTTATTTGACATATATATATGAAAATTACTTTATATAAAATATGTAATTATATACTTATTTTCTATATTATCAATAAAAAAATTAAAAAATCAATATATTTAAAAATAAAAATAAAATTTAAATTACCTAAAAACACATATATTTATATGTATATTTTATCATTTCAAACATATATATTATATATGTTATCATTTTTTAGAAAAATAAAAATAAAATTTAAATTACCTAAAAACACATATATTGTATATTTTATCATTTTAAACATATATATTATATATGTTACCATTTTTTAGAAAATGAAAATACATATTTAAAAAGACAGTCTTCTTTTTACCCTAGTTTCTTTTGTGTACTAAGTTTTGTTTATATTTTTTTGTGTACCAAGTTTTGTTTATATTTATATTAACAAAAGGTAAATTACAACTTTGCATGATGTGATGTCATTATGGAGCATGTGAATATGGTTTTTTTAGGGACTAACAAGTGAACAAATACCATTTAGCTAACTTAACAAAAGATGTCCAAGCATTTGTAAGTTTTGTTTATATTTATATTAATAAAGATGTAAATTACAACTTTGCATTATCAGATGTGATCAAGCATTTGTAAGTTTTGTTTATATTTATATTAATAAAGATGTAAATTACAACTTTGCATTATCAGATGTGATCATAGAGCATGTGAATATGGTTTTTTAAAGACTAACACATGAACAAATACCAAAATATGTTCAAGTATTTGTAAATATTTGTAAGTATAATCGTGTTAGAGATGTTTGCAAGGTAAAGTGAAAGTGATAAGTCTTCACCACAAGTTGAATGTAATTGTTGAAACTTAAATATTCTAAATATTATGATTGATTAAATGAATAATTACATTTTACTTAGTGGTATGAGTATGTATATAAATAAGTGCATTTGTATTTCTTAATAGTAGGGATGAAGAGTCACTATACAAACAATTTAAGTTAAATTTTTAATATGTGTAGAGTCTTTGTTTGTATATATAAGAAAAAAGTGATCTATATCCTAGAATTCATTTACCTCCATCACAAAAGACTTAAACTTTCTTAAGACCTCAACTAGCCCCAAGTTGTTACAGTTGGGGACCCCCCTTTTTTCAAAATTGCATGTTTACTATCGTGTAATTTTGGACATATCTTACTATATTAATGTCTTTGAGTGCATATAGAGGATTGGGCATATTGACTTGAATGGATTACCCTATGATTAAATGCATGCACATGCAATCTTCATCATGCCTTACTCATTTTGAAATATATCTTGTTTGCATGCCATTATTATGTATGATATTGGCTTAGTCTATTAATTATTTAGAGTATATCTTATTTGTATAATGTTAGTATGCATGGGTTCACCCACTATCACAAAAACAACTCATTTGTCATGCACTTTGCTTACAGATGGCTTTAGACGACTCAATTTCCCGAGGCCTTGGTTCGTCTTACAATAGGTACAACCATTTCTAAGTCGGTGTTACTCATAAACGTTACAGGATCGGCTTTCATCGAGCGAGCTTAAGATATCGGGCGGGATATTCTCATGTTATGGGATTTCCTTAGTCTATTATTTCTTTAGAGTATATATTGTTTACATGACATGTATTACTATTATTATTTAAAGTATATCTTGTTTGCATGTAATTACCATTAATTCTTTAAAACATATATATTTCTTTGCAAGAGTATGTTTCATGTTATATACAAGTTTTATTTAAGAAATCTCATTAAAACTAGTTTCTTGGGTGTGTTGAAGAAAAAATAAAAGCATTGAAGAAGGAAATCATACTTCAATCCTTAATAATGCATATTAGTTTGGGTTGGTTTGCATTTTTGTTGAGTAAATTGGTTGAAAGGAGACTTTGAAGGCATGATGAAGGCATGATGAACCTCCCTTGATCTTAAATGACATCATAGGTGCTAGGAATGAATCTGCTGGAGAGAAAGAAGGCAAGGCATTAGAACTAAATCCATCTAAACATGACCTCACACCTATCTCAAGAACCAAAAATCCATGTGAAAGAGCGAAATCATCAAAAAAATAATTCGAGTGAATTAGAAGAACTTAGTTGCAATGGATGTTGATGTTATTAAAGCATTGTGTCATGTTGTTAGGTGAAAGTAATAATGGATAAGGATGAGAAAACAATAATGGATGGGACAACTATGCTCCTAAGTGAAAACAATAATAGTTTTTTGTTAGTGGGACTTGTGGGATTATCCTTTGGCTAAGAAACTAAGAAGGGGCATCTAAGCCATCAACAATTAGGAATAGCACTCAACTCCCCATATCTCCCTAGATTTTCTAGGAATAACACTCAACTCCCCATATCTCCCTAGATTTTCTAGGTGTCTCTTGATGACTACATTGGATTTTGACCCTAGATAGCCCTACAAATGAAACCCTTCAAAACCAATCACTTTAGCATATTTTAACTATATTCATTGATAGAATTATACTATTAGTTTTTATATTGAAAAAAAATTAAAATATATTGTATTATCTCATATTTAATAATGATGATATTTTATTTATTTATTTTTATAAATATTTTAAAAACTATTAATATATTAATAATGATGATATTTTTTTTTCTATAAATATTTTAGAAACTATTAATATATATTAATATATATTGTTTAGTTTTAATTTAGATTATGAATAAAAAATATATAATTTTATGTATTTATATTTTATTTAGCTATTTAAACCTATAAACACAAGATGTCTCATAAACTCTTCTCTGTCCAAAATAATTCAAATATTTTAAATTCACATTTTAATTTTAATTATATTTTTATAATTTAAATTATATTGTATTATTTTGGATTTAGATTTATATCTTATTAAAAATATGTTTTTTATTACTTAATTCTTTAATTTTTAAAAATGTTAGTATTAAATTTGTTTTTTTATAAATTCATATTTATATAAACTATATTTTTATTATTTGAATGTAATAATTAAAAAAAAAATTCATTATATTTTTATTTAAAATTTTATACTTTATAAATTGATATAGATTTACGAAAATTTGTTAAACTTATATGAATATAAAAATTATGAGTCAGTAAGTTGTGCACCCATAGAATCTATAGGACAGTAAAAATATTTAATATTAAAAAAATGAAGGATATCAGACCTATGTCAAGTGTGTGAATACTCATCGTTCAATGTACGATGTGGCCGAAGCCCACATCGATCCCATGGTTACCGTTAAGCCACAAATCTTGATTACCGCTACTCAACTTTTTTTAGATGAAAATTAGATTCTAATAAAGAAACGATTCAATAAATTTGTGCGTAGAGAGAATTTGAGCAAACCATGGACATGGCGATGGAACCAGAGATTTGGCAATCCTTCCCAGAACAGCGGGAGCGGACTGACATTCTCATGGAACCGAATATTTGGCAAGCCCTCCGAGAAGATTTGCTGCTTATGGTTTTAGCCAGGCTGCCTATGCGTGTTCTTGCCAAAATGAGGACTGTTTCGAGACAATGCAAAGAATATCTATCTTCCCCAGATGCCCCGCAAAGAATTTATTCAAATTTGTCAGTGCAGTCCTACCCAGGGTTTTTTGTTCAGTTGGAATGGGCCGAGGAATGTATTATGGAAACTTGGGTTATAGAATATTTAGGAGGGGACAGTTCAGACATGAACATTTACAAAGCTCCTTTCCCTGGTGATGTCGTCATTGTGGATGTCTTTAGGAGTATCTACTATTCTCATACAATAGGAGATAGAATGGATATTTCCATAGGCAATTTATCTACTGGGTCTCGTACACGCCTGCATTTTCCTCACCTTCTCTGATGGAACCTCATCGCAATGGATTTTGATGCTACCAGGAGGCGCTGCACTATTCTGCTAGGTCAAAACAATAATCGATTTGGACAAGCAGCTGGCAATAGAATGGTGATGCGGATTTATGATTCAGAATCCAATGCATGGACTATGGTTGCCGTGACAGTCCCGTCGTTCATTTGCCCGAGTGGAATACTTGTATATAATTAAAATATTGCAACCTTAACACTCGGTTCGCATGTTGATTCCTTGTGCAGGTTACTCCAACAAAATGATTTCCTAAACACGCAGGTAACCCGTCGTGCTCAACCTCTAGGCTATTATTTCGCTTTGGTCCATTTTTCTTATCAATACTTATTGAGGGTAAATCTTTGTATGGAGGGATTATTGGTATCGCTGACACTGTGGATGCGACTTGCCAAGCTTAGGAGGGTTCGCAGTGAAACCTGGTTGCTAATGGAAATTATTAGGTAAATAAAGGAGTTCCATTATGGGATTTCAATACCCAATAGTCTGCTTCAGGTTGGCGGTTTTATAGTTTTAATCTTTAGGTCATGGGTTCTATTTTCCTCGACTCATACTAGCTTGGGCTGAGTGATGGTATAGGGATTCATTTCATGCAATGGTTAAGAAATCAACACAAGTAACCAACTGGTATACACAAATTGCTAATAAATTGATGCATTTACTCAATTTAATCAGGTTTTACTTAGAAACATGCAATATGTTACAACCTCTACCCATCTCTATATATGTTCAAAGGAAAATTTAGGAGGGAAATCTATGGCTTCTTCTCTACATAAATGTATGGCATTCAATTCTTTAGTCGATTATACCTCATACCTTCTTTGTTGACTGGCGATATACAAAAAAAAAAGAGATTGAAGCCATTGGACTAGAGAATCTCTACCTGTAAGCTACACACAATGACAAAAATCCTTAGTCAAATAATCGCTCAGTGAATGATATGCATGTTTGGGCTCTATTTGATTTCCATTATTTCTTTTTCCAATAATTATTTAATATGATTTGAAGTTCTTACCTATAACGATGTTATCTTCCCTCATTACAAGTTCAAATCCCCACAACTGTCATATTCCATGATAAACATGTCCATTCTTCTTTCCACAATATTGGGAGACATCGTTGTCTCTTGCAAGTAGACTGATGTCCTCATATTAATTTAGGTTTCTTTAAGGCAAGGACTAGCCACTACGTGGCTATCTCCCTTGTTTACATAAATAAACATTACTTTTCATAGGAGCTAAAATCTTGTTAATACTAGTTATAAAATGCACCTCTATTATAATGATGCACAAACTAAATAATTGTGATAACTCATATATTAAGATATTATTATAAAAATGATAAATTATTATCTTAATATTTTTAATTTAATGTTTTTTTTTTGTTTTTTTTTTGTAAATAAGAAGATTATATTACTTTAAAAAGTAGTCATAGTAATACATAGTTCAAAGTGTGCCATATGTTCTGTCACATGCATGAAAACCAGAATAGGTGGCCTGCAAAATTAATAGACATGCTAATAGACCATAACTAGAGTCTAAATAGTGCAAAATCTAAGTGAAAATGTATCATATTTAGAACTGATAACATAACAATAATAAAACTAGATATTTGGCGAACCTAAGCTAAGAAAAATAGAGATTTGGCGAACCTGAGCATCCATCATGGCAGAAAGTGAAAATGAACTATTGGCATCAAGGCGGGCAATGCGGCTTGGTAGGGTCATTTGACAAGGAGTTGAACAGGAAGTTGAGGTGACAACTGAGGGTGCTCTTCTTCCATGTCCTAGGTAGGGTCATTTGACAAGGAGTTGAAGAGGAGGTTGAGGTGACAACTGAGGGTGCTCTTCTTCCATGTCCTAGGGCATATCAAAAATCAACTACAGATTATCCTCCAAGAATCTGAGTGGAGTGAGCAATTTTGGCCTTGATATTGCAACATTGGATGAGTCGTGGGCATCTGAAGTTGGTTGTGTTGTTTCTTCCTCGAACCAATTCAGAGGAGTCTCCTCCTCAATCATCCAAGTTTTTTCATGTGGTCCCATTGAATGGCGCATTGACGTTTAGGGTTGTCCCCCTTGTTGAGTCTTCCAACCAATGTGGAGGAATTTCTTCCTCTATCACAACAACCCAAAGTTGTTGCAGGATAGTTAGGGGGATGGCATTGACAATTGGTTCAGTCGACATAGTGGTATCCTCTATTTAGCTAACTGGGAGGAGTTTCCTCCTCTATTGGACAACCACGAGAAGCAATCACTGGGTTGGAATCTTGAGGCATTGGCTCCAAATTGACTTCACTTACCGAGTAAAAATAAATCTTACTATACATAGAAAGAACAATTTAAAATAAATTATTTTCATGTTTTATTTTTTCAACATCAAAAAGATTATACATTCTTTATTCCTATAAAATTTTAAATCTTCTAGAACATCTAAATTAGAATTTCTTCTTATTCAATAAAAAAATAATATTCAATTGTGTAATATAATAATAAGTTTACTTTCATTTTTCATATATTATTTATTATTTGATAATATAAATATACATTTAGTTGAAAATATTTCATTTTTCAAATATAATTTATTATTTGATAAGATATTTAATTATAACTATCCTCCTCATCTAAGCTAAATTCCTTTAATTTATTATTTAATTTATTATTATTTTAAAAGAAAACTCAAAAATGTTGATAATATAAATTTTTGTTTTTAATATGATAAATTCATAACATTCAACCACTAAAAACTAACCCATCAAAATTGTTCAAATAAAAAGTTAAGAACAATAATATTATCAATATAGTCTATAGTCTTGATTAAAGCATAAATAAAAAGTAAAAAATATTAAATTATTTTAAATTTTGAATATGTAATTCATCAAATAAAAAAATGTTTTTTATTATAAATAATCATATAAATAATCCAAAGAGTATTTCTTTTATTATCTCATTAATATTTAAATTTATCAAATGAAGTAAATATTGAATTTTATTTTATATAGTAAGAGTATATATATATTTTTTTGCATGGTATAACATTATTATTTTTATTTAGAGTATATCTTCTTTGCGTGGCATTACTAATTAATTCTTTAGAGTGTTTCTTGTTTTCACATGAGTATATCTCATGCTATGTACAAATTTTATTTAAGAAATCTCATTGAAATAAATGTTTTGGGTGCATTGAAGAAATAATATAATGAAGAGATTATGAACTTTCCTTTTTTAAAGAAGAAACCATACTTGTTTTCATGAAGAATGCATATTAGTTTGGGTTGGTTTGTATTTTTATTGAGTAAATTGGTTGAAAGGAGAGATTAAGGGCATGGTGAACCTCCGTTGATCTTAAATGACACCATATCCAATGGAACACTCGCACCCAAGGCTAGGAATGAATCTGAAAAGAAGAATGGAGACAAGTCGTCAAAATTATAAACATTTGAACATGATCTCACACCTACCTAAAGAATAAATAATCCATGCACTAGATATGAAACTAAGAAGTCATCATAAGAAAAAGTATATATTCCTTCTCTATTGACCGTAAAAAGATGGATGAAAACATGGAAAACTAAGGAATCCCTTCTACCAATAGTAAATCCTTCCACTTTGGAACTTGGACAAAGGAAAATAAAAGAGGGATCTGATCCCCAACCCCTACTTTACCTCTAATATACCTTCCCCTGAGACTAAGGTTAAATAAACTTGAGTAATTGACACTATCAACAAGGACGGTGTTTCAATATATCGCTCTCCAACATCTAGAAAAAGGGTGCTCGCGTGAAGTTGATTGTTGAAAAAGTGGTAATGGGGTGTGTAGGAACATGTGCATTTTATTAGAAACATGCATGCATGCCTAATTCTATAGCCTTTATGTTCGCTCAACTATCATGCATTCTTTCCCATTAATTTTTTTTAGGAACATGCACGTGTTCATGAGTAGGAGTATATGTGTTATTTAGAATGCATATGCATTCCTAAGAAGGAGTGCACATGTGATTTATAACATGTGTGTGTTCCTAAGTAGGAGTGTGTATGTTTTATAAAGAATGTGCATGTTCCTATTATAATGTCTCACGATTTGAGACATATACCTAGTGCTAAAAAGTGATAATCGTATCTATATACCTAGTTAGAGGCAAAGGATCCCCTTGAGAGGTCATTTGTGGTGGTTCAAGGTGTCATTCTTGACCCCAAAATCATAGAAACTTCCTTTACGGACTAACTCTTAGATTTGATCCCCTTACAATATCCATGGTCCATAGAATCATACTTATTGTTAAAAACCTCATAATGTTGGCTATCCACATTTGGAGACCAATGATATCTTGGAAAGGTCCTTTGTGTTGGTTCAACATGTTGTTGTTGGCCCTATATGTCTAGAATATTCCATTAGGATCTAAGGCCTCAGTTTCCTCTCTCGATCATGTCCAAGGATACAAGATCCATACCCAATGCTCAAAATATCCTAATGATGCCCATATCCCCACTTGAAGGCCATAAATCCCCTCAAGAGGTCATCTATGGTGGTTTGACCTTTGAACCTTATAAGCTACCGAAACCTTAAGAGGTTGGGTGTGTTTGTTTTAGGCACCATATTTGGCCCTATATGCCTAGATTCTTTGTACTTTAGCTAAGGTTTGGGTTTCCCCCTCAACTATATCAAGGCCTTGAGACCTAATGTTGAAAACCTTGTGAAGGCACTACCTTATCTTCTTAGAGGCAAAGGATACCCTCCAAATGTCATGTGTGATACTTCGAAGAATTTTTCATGGCTTTTGATAACTCAAATATTTCATTAGGACCTAATTCATGGCATTATTATCTAGATAATTTATAGAATCTTGGGAAACATACCTACTACTCAAAACCACCTAGTGGCACCAACATCCCCCACCATTGGCCATGATACCCTCAAGAGGCCATGTGTTCTTGTTTAAGGCATTCCTTCTTAGCCTTGGATGGATATAATATTCCTTTAGGGCCTAAGATTCACATTTCCTTCCCTAACCATGTCTAGGGCCCTAAAACCCATACTTGGTGCTAAAAAATGATAACGATAAATATATACCAAGTTATAATCAAAGGATTCCTTTGAGAGGTCATTTGTGTGGTTCAAGGTGTCATTATTGGCCTTAGAATCCAAGAATATTCCATTAGTTCATAACTAATGCAGAGCCCCCTACACTCTTGGGTTTGTGCGACCTCCCGGTCAACGATCAATCTAATTCAGGAGCTGAATTGGCTCACAGGTTCATGTTGAACCTTCAAAAATGTCCCCACAGGTCAAAGTCCTGAACTTTGGGTGTGAAATATCCTTTTAAAGAATTTTGAAATGCCCATAGGGTCCTCCACGTGACCCTGAATGAAAACTGTGGGCTTAAACTTCCACCCTTCTTCACTTCAGGACTTTGGGCTTCAGGTGTTCTTGACACACCTGAATCTAAATCCATTGAACACCAAATTCATGAACACACGTAGAACATATCTACAGTTCACCCTTCTCTGACAACCAATGGATACGATCTACTTCGGCATTCAAGAGTTTCGAATGCACCAAATCCTTTTTCTCCTTAAGTGATCCATACCCAGGGTTGTAGATCACGCACCATGCATCCCCTCTCAACAACCGAATATGATCTAATTCTATACTTTGGCATTCTGGAGTTTCAAATGCACAAAATCCGTTTTGTTCTGAGGTGATCCTTACCGGGAGTTGTAGATCACGGGCCACACATCCCCTCTTAGCCAACGACTATGATCTACTTCAGGACTTGGGTGTTCGGGAGTTTTGAATGCACTGAAACATTTTTCTCCTGACGTGCTCTGTAACCAGAGTTGTATATCAAGCGCCATGTGTCATTTTCCAATGGATGGTTTCTATGGACTTAGACACTTTGGGAAGTTTTTCCTTCAGGAATTTCCCCTCCGGGTATGAAGCACTTCGGGAGAAAAATTATCCATTGCATTCGAAACTCCGAAACGCTGAATTCCTAAAGTAGATCATAGTTGTTGGATAAGAGGGGATGTGTGGCACGTGATCTAAAACTCTGGGTATGAAGCACTTTGGAAGAAAAAGGATTTAGTTCATTCGAAACCCCCAAACATCGAAGTCTCAAACTAGATTGTAGTTGTTGGCTGAGAGGGGATGCATGGTACGTGATATAAAACTTTGGGTATGGAGAACTTCGAGAGAAAAAAAAATTGTGCATTCAAAACTCCCGAACACCGAAGTCCCGAAGTAGATCGTAGTTGTTGGATGTGAGAGGAGGGTGAACCGTAGATATGGTCTATGCGTGTTCATGAATTCGATGTTCAACAGATTTGGAGTCAGGTGTGTCAAGAACACTCAAAGCCTGAAGTTCCGAAGTGAGGAAGGGTGGAAGTTTAAGCCCACGGTTTTCATTTAGGGTCATGTGGAGGACCATGTGAGCATTCTGAAATTCTTGAAAAGGATATTTAGTGCCCAAAGTTTAGGACTTTGACCTGTGGGGACATTTGTGAACGTGGAAGTTTAAGCCCACGATTTTCATTTAGGGTCATGTGGAGGACCCTTTGGGCATTCCAAAATTCTAGAAAATGATATTTCAAGCCCGAAGTTCAGGACTTTGACATGTGGGGACATTTTTGAAGGTTCAACATGAACCTGTGAGCCGATTCATCTCCTGAAGTTGATCGATCCTTGACTGGGAGGTTGCGCAACCCTGAGAGTGTAGGGGGGTTTGCATCACTAACTCTCAAGTTTGTTCCCCTAACCTTATCCAAGGTCCAAATACTCATACTTAATGTTCAGAACATCATATTGTTTGTTATCTACATCCAGAGACCATTGATACCCTAGAAATATCATTTGTGGTGGTTCAAAATGTTGTTACTAACCCCATATTTCCATAGAAGCTTCCTTTAGGACCTAAGGCCCGGGTTTTCTCTCTCGGTCACTTTGAAGGACCCAAGATCCATGCCCAAAGCTCAAAATCTTGTAATGATGCCCATATCCCCACTTGAAGGCCAAAGATCCCATTGAGAGGTCATATATGGTAGCTTTAGGTGTCATTCATGACCCTTGATCCCTATAACCTACCTAAAATCTCTATAGGTTGTGTGTGGTGGTTTGAGGTGTCATTTTTGGCTCCATATGCCTAGAATATTTGTACCTCAGCTAAGGCTTTGGTTCCCACCCTCAACCAAATCAAGGCCTTAAGACCCATAACTAATTCTTAAAACATTATGAGGGCACTAGCATTCTTTCTTATAGTCCAACGATACCCTCTGGAACTCATGTGTGGTGCTTTGAGGCATTGTTCATGGTTCTAGGTGCCTCAAAGATTTATTTAGGACCTAAATAATGGCCTTCTTCCCTATATTATTTACAGGGCCCTAGGACACTTACTACTTCTTTTTTTGTGAATAAAAAGAGAGGAAATTCCTATTATATAACTTTTACAGTACAAAAAATCCACATGGCTACAATCTTCCATTTGTTCCATTGAAATAGTGGAAACCAGAACAGGTGGAAGAGTGTGATGTCATTGCTCAAAATAGCAATCTATCATATGCCCTACCAAACAAAAACCAGAGAAGGTGGCAGATTCAAGTCTTTTCAAGACTATGCTAATAAACTAAGAAAGACTATCAACTAAAAACAAAAGACATAACTGTAAAACTGCATTGTAGTAGTGCAAGGATTTGAGTTGAGAATGCTCTTTGTAGACAAATCAAGGATATTACCCATTTTAACCTGAGGGTGTGTCGCTCGGATCATCATTGAGGGGGTCATTCCTAGGCTGGAGCATGAAAGGCCTTGCACAAGTCAGACAACGCTGGGTTGTTGGTGCGTTTGAGTAGGCTTCGTAAAGCATGTCAATTCTCTAGTGCATGAGGGTTTCTTGATGTATCTGTTCATCCATATTGATTTGTAGCTCAAAGAATAGCGCAATATCTTCCAGATGGATGAAGGGTGGTGGTACTTGGTTGAAATCTGGGAGTGTCGAGAGAGATGGAGGCACCAAGAATGGGCCTCCCTCTACCTCCATGTCTAAGACCATCTTAGCCTTAACTAAGTCTGCTTGAGTCGCTTCCATAGCCTCCACCGCTATGATCTCTTTCATTGTATAGTCCTTGGTATGAATTGTGTCTACAGGGTCCAAGTGGATGAATTCCTCTAGGAATTCCTCCTCAATTATGTAGGTGGCCTCTTCCCTAGATTCTTGTGCTTGTTGGACAATGGATGCAACACTTGTGCTTGATGGGATATGGATGGGGGGTTTCCAATTATCTAGTACTATGAAGAGGAGGGATTATGGAGGGACTTGGATAGGTTCCTCTAGAATAGCCTCTTCCAGGTATTTCATTGGTGGTGTTCTGGGCTTCTCACGTCGTTGATTCTGGAAAATGGACAGGGCATGCTCCAATCTCTGCACCCTCCTTTGTCTAGCAACGAAACTATACTGGCATGGTGAGGTTAGAAAGGGTTCTAATGTGAAATGCAAAATAAATAAGAGTCGATTGGATGTAGCGCCAGTGCTCAGAGCATCCAGGTTGATGGAGCCTCCCTCGCCTAGGTGGTAGGATAAAGCTGAGGCCATACATGACCTTTGTACCAAGATTCCCACTGATATTACTCCTTATGGCCACCATTCTTCTCATGTGAGGGAATTTTCCTCTGCTTCTCATCGAGCATTAATGGACTTCCTCCATTTAATAGTGATGGGAAGGGTGTCGACCTGCCATATTAATGGCTTGGGTCTGGGGCAGGCTATGTGGCCTCTCGTCGCAACATGGAACCCCACCGAGGAAGGACACTTACTACTTAAAAACACTTAGTGGGACTAAAATAACTAATCATAGGCCAAGGATATTTTCAGGAGGTGTGACATCCCAAAAAATAAAATATTTTTTGAAATTTAAAATCGCTGGAAATTTAGTCCATTTCTAGCAAATTCGAAATTGGAATTTTTTTTCCATTTATGGCAATTCCGAATTTTGAATTTGATATTTGTAATTAATTATTATGAATGTTGGTTAGAGATTTGATTTGACTCATCTAACTATTTGACTATGACACTTGTATAAAAACATAATATTTATATTAATTGCAGGAGGACAAATGGACCAACTATGTTAAAATCAGTTGACCATGACTCCATGAGTGGGGAACATGTTGGAACTACCTCTGGGCTTATTATTACAAGTGGAAAATTGGAGATTTGGCCATTGGTAGCCCTTGAAAATTAGGGATTTAGGAAGCTACGAAAATTCCCAAGGGAGGGAAAAAGACTTGGGCAAAATTGATAAATAGCATATGCAAGGACGCAGGCCGCTACTAACTATGTTGGGGAAAGAGACGATTGATCTTTTTTCTTTTCCTTGTTGTTATGAGAACTACTGAGTAAGTGTGAGGCAAGAGGATAACTATTGGAATTGTGGATATTGCTGAGGAGGAGTCTCCAAGTTTTCCCTCATGGATTCATGGTCAGGATAGGGGGTAAATCGAGCAAGTGGTTTTGGCTGCCCTATTCTACGGATGGGAGGAACGTGGTTGTTCCCTTTGTCTTCCCCCAAAACTGGTTTAGATATGTTGATCTATTGCTTCTCTGTTTTAAATAATCATTTATACTGTTGAAATGTATATGTTAATTTTGCATCGAAGTACTTCTATGAGAGAAATTTGTCGTATCTTAGCTCATTTATGTAATATGGAAAAACTGTAGGAGCATAGTAGGAATTGTCTGTTATAGGAACAACACTAACACTATAATAAATGGACTGATAAAAAAAAAATGATGGAGGATCTTCATCCGGGATATAGGTAGAATAGAAATAACAGATTTCATTACAAGCTACTATGTATAGGACAAGAACATAAACTATTGTATATGAAAGTGTTAAACCAATCAAGCAGATTGCAGTACAAAATTTTCTAAGAGGGTTCGGCTTTCCATGATATATTACACCTTTAAGAATTCAAAATCATGTGGTTAGCATGTTGTTTAATGGCATAGACCGTAGAGAACAAATTGGTGTGAAAGGCAGAGGTCAATTGGGTTTCGGCGATTACAAACGCTGAACACAAAAAACAAAAACAAAGGACCACGTTGTTTTCTGAATCACGAAATGCAAAGAGACTGTGGGCCCATCATTTTGGGGTTTTGGGGTTTGGGATTTCGAGGTTTACGAACACCTTACGCACCAACAAAATGAAATAATAAACATCGAATTGCAAAATTCGAAGAGACTTTGGGCCCAATATTTCGGGATTTCGGGGTTCAGGATTTTTGGGTTTACGAACACCTTACGCACCAACAAAATGAAATAATAAATTCCATATCATGAAATATGAAGAGACTGTGGGCCCAACATTTCAGGGTTTCAGGGTTCTCGATTTCGGGGTTTACGAACACCTTATGCAGCAACAAATGAAATAATAAATTCCTAATCGTGAAATGCAAAGAGACTGTGGGCCCAACATTTCAGGGTTTCGGGGTTCAGGATTTTGGGGTTAGTAGAGAAAAGGAACTCCACACATTTGTAACAAGCAAGTCTCGAATGCCGAATTATGAACCCTGCAATTAAAAGCATATTTAAATGTGCGGAATTGATTAATTTGACAATCTCAGAGTCCCTTCCTTTTTATTTCTCGGTATATATTCCCTTAGATGATGATAATGATCTAAGAAATGTCGATGTATAAATAGGAACGACAATGACTGGGTTTTCGTATATTTTTGTTATGAGCTATACAAAGTAATAACATTACTAAAGTATCAATGCATGACCAGGATACAAAATTAATAGGATTATATGCATATATTTTTATCTTGCTTGATACCCGTACAATAGCTTAATACTCTAGATCCCCTTTTCTTTTGTTGAGATGTGATTCAAAAGATTTGGGCCTTTGGAAATCCATAGATTCCATACAATGCATAAAAATTCAGAGTGTATAGACAAGAAGTAGTCGAAGCACTATCGGATTTTCGCGATTCGAGGATTCGCGATGCATGCGTTCCTCCTGTTCTTTGTCCTTTGAAAAGGTTGAAACCTGAAATAGGGCCTAACGACTCTTTAGCTCCTCCCTTAAGTTGCTTCTCATATGACTAGTCCTATGACTTGGGGCTATTACTTCGAGTTCTTTTCGGGGTTTTGCGATTCAGGATTTCATGAATACGATTGCAATGATTCTAGGCCTTTCGAACTCCTGGGTGTCAAACTTTCGAAAAGGGATTAATGGGTTTTGTCTCTTTCTTTAGCCTTCGTCATTGCGACCATGCCCTATGACCTAGGGCTAACTTCTATGAGCACGTCACGATTTCAGGGTTCATGAATTTGTGATGCAACTCCAACCTCTCCTCCTTCTAATCCCCGAAAGTCTGAAACTTCCCCTCTGTTTTCCCGAAGATGAAATGTCGAAATATCCCCCCTTGAGAGATCAACGGTCCCTATTTTTTTGTTATTTCATGAACTAGGAGTTCGCGATGCAACAATTCCAAAATCCCTTGCTGCTCCAAACCTCGAACTTGGAAATAGTGAAATTCAATGCACGAGATCAACAAATCCTGTTGCTTCTCATCCAATAGTTGCTACTCCTTCTAATCTTCTGAATGATAAAAGACGATCAGTCTTAAACTACTCACAGATCTACGAGATCCAACGGTCCACGGGATTTCGGTACTTCCCCACGAAGAAATCTCATCGTTCCCTCACTCCTCTCGAGGATCTCTAGCCAAAATAACTTGGCGTTCTTCCACCTGATCTTGACCTCTGTGAGACTGATCTCTGTCTCCCTTTGAACACTTCAAGGTGCTATCCCTTCTAATATTTATCTCTCTGAACATAAAAGGTTCCTTTGACCTAAGTTTAGATATTGCCTATATACATTTAGGTATGTTGGAGTGATTTGAGAGCTAAGGGAAGTGATAGAATTATGGAAATAATTTACCCACATAAGCTTTTCTGTTCAAAGTAAACTAGACTGGTGTAATAATGTCATTATGGAAAGAAATGAATCTTACCTTCTCTTAAATTCTAATCTTAAACGAAATTGAATTATGTCATAGATTTTTTTTTTATGGTGAATTTGAGGTACATTACATAATTTTTTTATGGTGAATTTGAGGTACATTACATATGGCATCAAAGCAAAAGTTACAACATTGGGCCTGAAGGGGGCCACATCAATTGCTTAGTATATATTCTAATTTATAAAAAAACTAACAAATCTTGTGGTTACAAACAAAAATCCTTTTTGTTTTGTGTTGATTATGGCATCTCAAGAAGGTGCAAAAATCAGGATGGAAGGGAATCCGCAGAAAGGACCTCCTGGAGATCAAAGATAGAAAAGTGACGGAAGCTCACCCATGGAGGTGTTGGAAACAATGAGGAATCTTATTGTTGAACTGGAGGTTTTCAAGGCTGACAATGAAAAATTGAAGAAAGCACAACAGGAACAACAAGAGATAAATGAAGTCCTGCTGCATAGTATAGTAACCAAGAAAATACCAAAATATGATAACCATGATGAGGAGGTCATCAAAATGGCCTCCAATAATTCCAGTGCAGAAACAAAAAAAGGAGACAGTTCGTCTGAAGGGACACCTTCAGCTGAGGACAAAACTATACCAGACAAAAAAAGAAAACAAGTAGACCAATTTGAAGGAGAATTTAAAAAGATTAAACTAGCTACCTTTGATGGAGAATCCAGGACAAGGGAAGAAGCTAAGGCATGGTTGTTGGACATAAAAAAATACTTCCAGATCTACAACTATTCCAACAACATGAAGGTCAGAATAGCCATCTACAATCTGAAGGGGAAGGCCAACATTTGGTGGCAGGACCTGAAATTGGCCAAGGGCCTAAAGGAGAAACATATGGAATGGTCGGAATTTAAGAAGTATTTCAAGAAACAATACCTTTATGAAAGCTATTATGAAAGGAAGACGAAATAATTTTATGAGTTACGAATCAAACAAATGATGATGGAGGACCTTATAAATAAATTTCTGGAACTACTAAGGTTCGTACCGTACATCCGGGAGGATAAGGTAAAAATCCAATGATTCTTAAGCTATTTACCACAGGCCTACCGAGACAGAATTGAGTTTGACAGCCCCAAATCCTTGACTGGGGTATTCAAGAAAGAACGAATGTGCCATGACCAGTATAAACAACAGGTAGAGTTTCCCAAGACCTGGAAGGATAAGAAGCAAGATTGAATGAACCATTGGAAGAAGGGATACCAGCCAACTCCTTATTAGAATGCATCAAATTTTTTCCCAAGGAAGGATTTTCACTCCAATCATCTGAATACGCAAGGTAGCAGTAAACCGGTAAACCTGGGAACGATGAAGTTTAGGGACAACTCCCACCAGCCATTAAAGTGTTGGGAGTATGGAGAGCCTCATCTAAGGAGGAACTGTCCACGTTTAATTGCAACAAACATAGTCGTTCTCAATTTGCAGAAAGCCTCGATAGTGGGAGACATGTGCATAAGTCTGCATCAGATAAATGTAGCCATAGATGGTCGACAAACTGGCCACTAGTCCTCGGTGGTAGAAATCGAAGGTAAAATCAATGAAACTCAAATTTTTGTTTTAATTGACCTTGGAGCTAGGTTAAGTTATATTACTCCCAATGTAGTAGAGTCAAATAAACTTAAGAAATTGAAGCATGCAAAATCATGGCTTGTATAACTAGCAACAAGTACTAAAATAAAAGTACTTGACTTTATTTCTGATCTTGAGTTCATCTTAGATGGTCAAAAGATAAGGACCAATATGAACATATTACCACTACGATCTTATGATATGATTTTCAGGATGGATTGGTTGGAACAACACAAAGAAGTACTAGACTGTTATACAAAGATACTTAACTATAAAGATAATTTTGGCACTGTCAGAACATCCCAAGGCATACCAAAACCTGTATCAGTCAGACAAGTTTCAGCGATGCAACTCAAGAAATGTATTAGAAAGGGATGCCAAGTTTACGCCATCCAAGTGACGAATCTATTAGAAAAAGAAGATAAGCCCAAGTTAGAAGACTTTGTTGTCCTATGTGTCTTGAGAGACATGTTTGTGGATGAGATAGAAAAATTACCTCCTAGAAGGGAAATAGATTTCTCCATAGACTTACTACCTAGATCAACCCGTATCTCAAAAGCACCCTACCGAATGAGTCTACCAGAACTGACAGAATTAAAAATACAATTAGAGGAATTATTGCTCAAAGAGTATATCAGACCGAGTGTCTCGCCATGGGGAGCACAAGTCCTCTTTGTGAAAAAGAAAGACATTAATCTAAGACTATGTATCGATTATAGACAACTGAACAAAATGACCATTAAGAACAAATACCCCTTACCAAGGATAAATGATATGTTCGATCAAGTTGGTGGGGCCAAGATCTTTTCAAAATTGGATTTACGATCGAGTTATCATCAAGTTAGGATAAAGGACGAGAACATAAACAAAACAAATTTTCGAACAAGATATGAACACTACGAGTTTGTAGTCATACCTTTCAAACTCAATAACGCACCAGCCACATTTATGTGTTTGATGAACACCATTTTCACTCAGTCCTTAGACAAGTTCGTAGTAGTATTTATCGACGACATTCTGGTCTATTCTAAAATGGAGGAGGAACATGATGAACACTTAAGAATAGTTCTTCAAACATTAAGTAAACACAAACTATACAAAAAATTCGACAAATGTGACTTTTATAAAAAATAAATACAATATTTAGGACATGTCATTTCCTCAGAAGGTATTTTTGTGGACCCCGAAATTATCGCAGATTTATAGAAGGGTTTTCCAAGATAGGCTACCCTATCACATCATTACAAAGGAAAGGGACCAAGTTTAACTGGTCGCAAAAGTGTCAAGACAGTTTCAATAAGCTAAAAGAATTATTGACATTGACGGCCATTTTGAAGGTAGCAGACCCAGATAAAGACTTCACAGTATGTTTTGATGCAAGTAAAGAGGGACTAGGTGGTGTTCTAACTCAGAAAGGGCACGTGATTTGTTACGAGTCCCGAAAATTGAAAGAACACGAGAGAAATTATGTCACTCATGACATAGAATTGGAAGCAGTAATACATGCCTTAAAAATGTGGTGACACTATATAATGGGAAGAAAATTCCTACTATTGACAGATAATAGCGGGGTGAAATATTTGTTTAACCAACCAGACCTTAATGCAAGACAAGAAAGGTGGGTAGCCTTCCTGAGTGAATTCGACTTCGAGGTCAGACATATCAAGGGTAAGGAAAATAAAGTAGAAGACGATTTAAGAAGAAGAGTCCATGGGTTATTTGATATAAATATCAGCAAGGCAGAAAGTGATCTGGAACAAAGAATAAGGACGACATGTATTAACGACGAAAATTACACTAAGCTTATGGCATAATTTCAAAATAGTATCGCAAACTCAGATAAACCAGATATAAGTATCGATAAGAAGGGACTATTAAGATTTAAAAACAAACTTTACATACCAGATTCAACAGAGTAAAATTAATTGTTTTAGATGAAGTGCATAAGAAACCGTATTCTGGCCATCTAGGTTACCAGAAAACAATAACAACACTCAGAAAACTATTTTACTGGCCTAATATGAAGGGAGAAACAACAGAGTACTTGGCTAGGTTCCAAGATTGTCAACAGGTTAAGGTCGAACACCAGCATCCAGCTGGCCTATTACAGCCATTACCCTTACCAGAATGGCAATGGGAGACCATATCGCTGGACTTTATAACAGGTTTGCCTAAAACTCAGAAAGATAATGATTCTATCATGGTTGTAATCAATAAACTTAGTAAGTCTGCACACTTTATTCCTGTAAAGTCTACTTTTAAAGAAATAAACATTGCTAAAATATTCATGAAATAAATTTTTATACTGCATGGTATTCCTAAAATGGTGATTTCAGATAGAGACGTAAAATTCACATCCTATTTTTGGAAGGAATTTTTTGCAGGGCTAAATACTAATTTGAATTTCAGTAAGAGTTATCATCCAAAAATGGATGGACAGACTGAAAGGACAAACCAAATCATAGGGGATATGCTCTTCATGTATGTAATAACAAAACCAAACAAGTGGGAAGACTACCTACACTTGGTAGAATTTTCATATAACAATGGGTACCAAACGTCGGCTAAGTTGAGCCCTTTTGAAATACTATACGACAGAAAGTGTACAACTCCAATTAGCTGGGATAACCTGGTTGACAGACTCATGGTTGGACCAGAGATGCTCCAAGAAATGGAGAACATGGTAAGGAAGGTACAACAGAACTTGAAAGAAGCACATGACAGACATAAGAGCTATGGAGATCAGAAAAGAAGACACTTGGAATTTCAAGTAGGAGACCATTTTTATTTGAAGGTCAAAGCAGGAAAAAGGTCATTGAAGTTAGGGAACTATGCCAAGATGGCACCTAGGTTTTGTGGGCCGTGCGAGATATTATCTCGAATTGGAACCGTATCATATCAACTTGCACTTCCAGCTAATCTAAGAATTCATAATGTATTTCATGTTTCTTTGTTGAAAAAGTATATTCATGACCCTACTCATATGATTGATTGGAACTTGGTGTAGGAGAAACCCGAAGGCAATTTCCAGGTGGAACCCCTGCACATTCTAGACCAGAGAAAAATAACACTTCGAAACAGAGTCGCCGCTCAAGTAAAGGTGCAATGGAAGCACTTTAGTCCTAAGGAGGCCACTTGGGAATTGGAGGGATATTTGTGCAAATCTCATCCAATCCTATTCCAGGAAAGGAATGAAAACTGTGGATAGTGTTTTACTGAAGGGAGAAAGGATGTGACATCCCCAAAAATAAAATATTTTTTGAAATTTAAATTTGCTGGAAATTTATTCCGTTTTTAGCAAATTCAAATTTGAATTTTTTTTTCCATTTATGGCAATTCCGAATTTTGAATTTGATATTTGTAATTAATTATTATGACTTTTGGGTAGAGATATGATTTGACTCGGCTAACTATTTGACTATGACACTTGTATAAAAACATAATATTTATATTAATTGCAAGAGGAAAAATGCAAAAACCATGTTAAAATTAGTTGACCATGACTCCATGAGTGGGGAACATATTGGAACTACCTCTGGGCTGATTATTACAAGTGGCAAATCAAATATTTGGCCATTGACATCCCCTAAAAATTAGGGATTTAGGAAACTGCTAAAATTCCCAAGGGAGGGAAAAAGACCTGGGAAAAATTGATAAATAACATATGCGAGGAGGTAGGACGCTGCCAAGTATGCTGGGGAAAGAGATGATTGATTTTTTTCCTTTTCCTTGTTGTTATGAGAACTGTTGAGTAAGTGTGAGGCAAGAGGATAATTGTTGGAATTGTGGATATTGCTTAGGAGGAGTCTCCAAGTTCACCCTCATGGATTCATGGTCAAGCTAGGGGGTGAATCGGGCAAGTGGTTTTGGCTGCCCTATTCTACAGTTGGGAGGAATGTGGTTGTTCCCTTTGTCTTCCCACAAAACTGGTTCAGATATGTTGGTCTATTCCTTCTGTATTTTAAATAATCATTTATACTGTTGAAATTTATATGTCAATTCTGCATCGAAGTACTTCTATGGGAGAAATTTGTCATATCTTAGCTCATTTATGTAATATGGAAAAACTGTAGGAGCATAGTAGGAATTGTTTGTTATAGGAACAATGCTAACACTATAATCAATGGACTAATAAAAAAAAAATGATGGAGGATCTTCATCCGGGATATAGGTAGAATATAAATAACATATTTCATTATAAGCCACTGTGTATAGGACAAGAACATAAACTAGTGTATATGAAAGTGTTAAACCAATCAAGCATATTGCAGTACAAAATTTTCTAAGAGGGTTCGACTTGCCATGATATCTTACACCTTTAAGTATTCGAAATCATGTGGATAGACTGTTGTTTAATGACATAAACCATAGAGAACAAATCGGTGTGAAAGGCAAAGGTCAATCGGGTTTCGACAATTACAAATGCCGAACACAGAAAACAAAAAACAAAGGACCACACTGTTTACCGAATTGCGAAATGCGAAGAGACTGTGGGCCCAACATTTCGGGGTTTCGGGGTTCGGGATTTCGGGGTTTATGAACACCTTACGCACCAACAAAATGAAATAAGAAATGTTGAATCATGAAATGAAAAGAGACTGTGGGCCCAACATTTTGGGGTTTCGGGGTTCAGGATTTTGGGATTTACGAACACCTTACGCACTAACAAAATGAAATAAGAAATGTCGAATCGCGAAATGTGAAGAGACTATGGGCCCAACATTTTGGGGTTTCGAGGTTCAAGATTTTGCGGTTTACGAACACCTTATGTACCAACAAAATGAAATAAGAAATGTCGAATCGCGAAATGAGAAGAGACTGTGGGCCCAACATTTCAAGGTTTCAGGCTTCGGGATTTCGGGGTTTAGTAGAGAAAAGGAACTCCGCACATTTGTAACAAGCAAGTCCTGAATGTCGAATTATGAACCCTGCAATTAAAATCATATTTTAATGTGAATATTTGATTACTTTGACAATCTCAGACTCGCTTCCTTTTTATTTCCATGTATATATTCCATTAGATGATGATAATGATCTAAGAAATGTCGATGTATAAACAGGAACAATAGTTACTCAGTATTCGTATATTTCAGTAATGAGTTGTACAAAGTAATAACATTACTAAAGTATTGATGCATGACCAGGATACGTAATTAATAGGATTATATGCATATATTTGTATCTTGCTTGATACCTGTACAAGAGTTTAATACTCTAGAGCCCCTTTTCTTTTGTTGAGATGTGATTCAAGAGATGTGGGCCTTTGGAAATGCATAGATTCCATACAATGCACAAAAATTCAGAGTGTACAGACAAGAAGTAGTCGAAGCGCTACCGGATTTTCACGATTCGAGGATTCACAATGCATGTGTTCCTTCTGTTCTTTGTCTTTTTAAAAGGCGAAAACCCGAAATAGGGCCTAAAAGCTCCTTAGCTCCTCCCTTAATTTGTTTCTCATACGACCAGTCCTGTGACTTGGGGCTATTCGTCTTAGTTCTTTCTGGGGTTTCACAATTCGGGATTTCGCGACTTCGGCTGCAACGATTCTAGGCCCTTCGAACTCCCGGGTCCTGAAATGTCGAAAAGGGCTTAATGGGTTTTGGCTCTTCCTTTAGCCTCCATCCATGCGACCACGCCCTATGAACTGAGGCTAACTCTTCTGAGCATGTCACGATTTCGGGGTTCATAAAGTTGTGATGCAACTCCAACCTCTCCTCCTTCTAATCCCTGAAGTCTGAAATTTCCCCTCTATTTTCTCGTAGACAAAATGCCGAAATATCCCCCCTTGAGAGATCAGCAGTCCTGATTTTTTGGGGATTTCATAATTGGGAGTTCGCGATGCAGCGACTCCAAAATCCCTTGTTTCTCCAAACCCCGAACTCTGAAATAGTGAAATTTGAAGTGCGAGATAAACGACTCTTGTTGCTTCTCTTCTAACGGTCACTACTCCTGCTGATCTTCTGAATGCTAAAAGAAGATTAGTCTTAACCTCCTCATATATCTACAAGATCTGACGGTCCACCAGATTTTGGTACTTCCCCACGAAGAAATTTAACCATTCGTTCAATCCTCTCAAGGATCTCTGGCCAAAATGACTTGGCGTTCTTCCACTTGATCTTGACCTCTGCGAGACAATTTCGATCTCCGCTGCCCTTTGAAAACTTCAAGGTGCTATCCCTTCTGAGATTTATCTCTCTGAACATCAAAGGTTCCTTCGACCTAAGTTTAGATATTTCCTATATACATTTAATTATGTTGGAGTGGTTTGAGAGTTAAGGTAAGTGATAGAATTATGGAAATAATTTACCCACATAAGCTTTTCTATTTGAAGTAATCTAGACTAGTGTAATAATGTCATTATGGATAGAAATGAATCTTACCTTCTCTTAAATTCTAAGCTTAAACGAAATTGAATTATGTCATAGAATTATTTTTTTATGGTGAATTTGAGGTACATTACATAATTTTTTTATGGTGAATTTGAGGTACATTACAGGAGGCCATGTGTCGTAGTTTAAGGAATTATTCTTGGCGCTTTATGGATAAAATATTCCTTTAGGGCCTAAGCTTCATTTTTCCTCCCTTGACCATGTTTAGGACCCCAATACCCATATCTAGTGACCAAAAATGCTAATGGTAACTATATAGCTAATTAGAGGTAAAGGATTCCCTCAAGAGGTCATTTGTGGTGGTTCAAGGTGTCATTCTTGACCCTAGAATCTTGGAAGCTTCGTTTATGGCCTAACTCTTAGGTTTGTTTTCTTGACCATATCAACGGTCCAAAGTCTCATACTTAATGTTCAAAAAATCATAGTTCTCTTTATCCCTATCTTGATATCTAGGATACCCTGGAAAGGTCCTTTGTGGTGGTTCAACATGTTTTTTTGACCCTATATGCCTAGAAGCTTCCTTTAGGACCTATCACTTGGGTTTCCTCTTTTGATCATGCCCAAGTACCCAATATCCATACCCAATGCTCGAAATCTCCTAGAAATTCACATATCCCCACTTGAAGACCAAATATCCTCAGTTATTATTTTTTCATAACTATTAACCACCACTATCAGTGTCACTAGTTGCTCATAATGTATTAAACATACTAGTTTACACTAAAAAAAAAACACTAGACCACCCACATCTTAGCCAATAACAATTATCCTCCTTATCAATTACATACCACCATATTTCAATCAAGGCATGCATGTTTCAGCTAAAAGAAGGTCTAGTTTGGAAGAGTTATTTGGGCCCACTCAATGACACCATTCACAAATGGATGGTATTCAACTATAATAGTGGCATGACCATGACCAGTCCTTGGATTTAGTTTGTAGAGTGGTGGATTCGAAGGGGTTCCTCCTTGTTCATTCATTAAACACTTCATTTAACTTTCATGGACATTATGTTGTTTTCTAATCTCTTTCCTACTTACAATCATGCATGCAAAGATACCCTAAAAAATAACATAGCTAGGTAGGATGTACAAAATGGGTTATGCAAGGTTGAATTCAAGGGACATGTGTAAAGGGAAAAGGTGTGATACTAGACATCCATTTGAAAAGTATCATGTACATGTTTTGGATTTAAATATAATTGACAAAATCCTTTTCAATAAGTTCATAGCATGGACATACTTTTTTTAATCCTTATTGTCCAACAACTATCTTTTAGTGCACACACATCACTTTTGATGCTATATGATGATCTTTTTATGAGTAAAAACACTACTAACATCTCAACCATCAATAAAATATGCAAAATGACAATTAACATGTATGCTTTTAAAATAATGAAATTGTCATACCATTTAAACACCATCTAGTATGAATTTGGTTGTAACATGTGTTTATATAGTTTTCTTTTTCTTTTCATGCATGGAGGCCAAAAGAAAGTCAATGGTAAGATACAACTATGAACCCATGGATACCCTTCCCATTTAAAAGGATAAGGTGCACACATATCAAATAACAAGCATAGTGAACCAAATCTTACAACCAATGTGCACACTATCATCTACAAGGCTATACTCATGCAAGAGTAGCAAGATAGAATTTTCATTTATTTTACATTTTACATTTTCTAAGGTTTTTCTATCATGACCATCAAATGAGAGGCACATGGCCAAGCTATGTCATAATAAATTTGTATACATGGCTTTCCAAATCCTATGGTTTCATCTTCCCAAAACCAAATCGTATTAATATCATCCCAACAATAATGAAAACAATGCACAAGAATTTTATATGGTTTCCAAAAACCTAAGAACAAGGGGAAATGGTTCGATTGAATATGTGAAACATGAATTAGATGGTCAAAAAAGACAAAATGTGTCCAAACTTGACTAAATTAACAAACCCCACCAAAACAGTTGTGAATATGCCACATCTAGGTATCATATGTGATTTTCTTATTCTATTTCAATGCATAGGTTATGTAGAATGGGAAATAATGACCAGTCATGAAAAGTAACATATCTCAATAACAAAATATACCAAAGGGAAAGAAGTTTGACTTGAATAATATTCGAGTCATCAATGTGAAGATGCCCCATTTATATTATGGTGAAGATGCCCCATTTATATTATGGGGAAAGGATGTATATTTTTTTGAGGTGAAGATATATATTTGTGACATTGAAAATATATATTTCCATTCTACCCTCAAGAATTGAAAGCAGATGACATTAGATATGAAATTTTATTTTTGAAATATGGATATTCAAAAATAATTAAAACTCATTATAAAGAAAATATAATTTCTTATTTGAATTCAAATAAACTTGTTTGATTATTATTACGGACATCAAATCGAATGTGGGCTTTGAGAAGAAAAAATGTTTGATGAATATTAAGTGAGTAAAATGTGAGCCATCGATGTCAAAGGTTTCCAAAGCCCACATGTTTGGCAATTATTGAGTGAGTCATTTTTTATCTTTCGATGTCAAGTGGCCAAATCCCTCATCGATCCTATTTTTTAAAATGTATTTTTGTAAAAATCTTACAAATCTTGAGGACCATTATTTGACTTTCTGAGAAGAAAATAATTCAAATATGTTAAAATAAAGAAGTCAATATGTGAATGGAGAGAATTTGAGACACCAAAAACATGGCGATGGAGCAATAGATTTGGAAATCCCTCCTAGAATAGTGAGAGTTAGGGGTTGGAATTTTCATTGTTGTTTACTATTTTAGTGAGGAATTCCATGCTTATTCTTAACAAAATGAGGACTCTTTTTAAATAGTCAAATATTTTTCTCTCTTTTCCATATGCGCCACAAATAATTGATTCAAAAGTATTCCACATCGGTATTTTCGGTTTAGTTGGAATGAGTTGGAAAATGTACTATGGAAACTTGGGTTATGGATTATTTAGGAGAAAATAGTTCAAACATGAACATTTACAAATATTCATTTACAAATCGAAACAGGGGCGCACCACTAGTTTGGGTAACCAAGCAATGGGGATCCAATGCTAGGACGATCTAAGAATATCCAAGAAGATGTGGCTATATTTATGTGAGTCCCGGGGATCAACGAAAGAATCTCAATGCAGCCATAGAGGAGGGTTCACTTCATCCCGACAAAGGAAAAACTAGCAAGGGTGCAAACCCTAGGTTTGTGTGCCCTCCTTTCTATCTCGGAAACTTACAGAAAATTGATTTTCTCCCTGAGAGAATGGGTAGAAAATGGCGTAAGCTCGCTCTCAGAAGTGGAATCATGGAAAATGGAGCAGCCAAGATGCATCCATGAATAAAGGTGCACTGGTTACCCTGAGAACCTGAAAAACGAAAATGCAACAAGCGTGAATGTAAACTCAACAAAAAAAATCAAATGAGACACATACCTTCAGGGAAAAGATAGGAACGCTTCATTTGAGTCTCGGTTCACATTATATACCGAGGGAACCATTTATTTACATGTGCATAGTTAAATAACATCAAAAGGTGAAATGTGTTGTGCCTAGGTGGTTTACTTGTGCACCTTAGGTGGATGTTCCCCTAGGTGGCCTCCTTGGCCCAATTCCTCCCTATTTAGATCTGGAAGCATCCTGACTTCCATGAGAAAGTCAGAAAACTTGATATGCAATAATTCAGTTGTGATCCACTTTGCCTGAGCTGGATTTTGGCCTTGGTGGTCGACCAGATATGAAGTGTATGTTCAGTGCCTTGTAGAGCGAGTCCAGGTGTCCAATAGAGTGTCTTTAGCCAATGAGTGTTGAAAATCTAGAATGTTGTCCACTCGATGAGTAATGGTGATTGGTTCTTCCAAGAGGGGAGGCTCAAAAAAATTTAAGTGATTTCCATTAATAACATTTTGGATTCCCAGTTATGGTGGCAGATCCAACCTATAATAATTTTCTCCAATCTTGTCGAGGATGGTATACTGACCATATCTTATTGGCAGAAGCTTGTGATGGTGGCATTTGAAGCGCTTCATATCCAACTGTAACCAAAATTGACCCCCTGTTTGAAAGGACATGAAGGACCTTCATTTGTCATGGCGATGCTTGGCATGCTCTTAAGCAGCCTTAAGTGTTCTTTTTACTTTAGTGTGGAGCTGTGCAATCTGTTGGAGAAATTGTTGTGCTGAGATTTGTTCTTTCTATTGATGGAATATATCTTGAGGAGACCAAGTGAGTGGGAGCTCAGCTGGAGATGTTGGTTAGAATCCCCAGTGGACTTCAAAAGGTAAAAACCATGTAGATGAATGTCTTTCCTTGTTGTAGCTATGTTGTCGACTATACAAGTAATTGTCCCATTGTGTTTTGCACCCAAAGTGAGTGCGGAGAGAATGAACCAAGGCCCTATTCACAACCTCTCTTTGGCCATTTGTTTGAGGATGGAATGCAGTATAAAACTTGAGGTGGCACCCCAATAGCATGCATACTATCTTCCAAAATGTGTCGAGGAAGAGAGAATCTATGCGTGAGATGATAGTTCTTGGGAGGCCAAAATGGGTCCAGATATGTTGGAAGTAGATTTATGTTGTTTGCGTTGTTGCAGTAGTCTTTGTGCATGGGATAAAAAGTGCCATTTTGCTGAAGTGACATACCACTACCCAGATTGCATCATGTTTCTTTTGGGTTGCTGGAATCCCACTGAGGAAGTCCATTGAGATTGAATCCCAAGGCCGAGAAGGAAGCAACAGTGGTTGATATAACCCATGATTTCAGTTGAATGGCTTGGATTGTGAGCATAATGCACAAGCTCTGATAATTTTTCAAATTGAGGCTGCATGGAAGGCTAATGGAAATGGTGTTGCAAACATTGGATGGTATTTTTTCTACCGACATGGACCCCATAGGCTTAAGCATATGCCTCCCTGATGAGAAAGAGGTGGTCCTATGAGTGTGGAACACATAACAAATTCAACTTATAGAACCACCCATCCTGAATAGTGTAGTTTAGGAAGGGGTTCTGATTGATCACTGTGGGAGTTTGCAATGCCCCCAAAATCTTTTGAAAGTTGGGGTCAATAGCATATTGGTCCTTCCATGTGTCATAGGTAGCACAACAAACTTCTAGAATTGAAATAACTGGAGTAGGAGGCTGGCTTAGCAAATAAACCATATTATTAGAAGTGTCTTTCTTATATCTGATGACTAAGTGAAATTGGTTAATATAGGAGTCCCACTTAAGGTGCATTTGTTCCTGAATATTTGATTAAGAGTTGATGAAAATAAAAGGGTGGTGGTCTGTATGAAGAATTGTTTCTTTACCCAACAAATACTTCCTCCATTGCTTGAACGCTTGAACCAGACTGTAAAATTCCTTTTCATAGGTGCTATCATTTTTCTTTGCCTCAGAATAAGATGTCCTCCCTATTTAAGTATGGAACCAATAGCATATTGTGAGGCATGAGACTCAATCTGAAAGGGTTGGGAGAGGTCCGGCATATGTAAGATAGGGGATGAGTAGAGGGCATATTTGAGCTAAGAAAAGTGACTAGTTTATTCTTTAGTCCAGATAAAAGTAGAAGAACTATTTGAGAGTTGGTGCAAAGGACGAGGAAGCTATGAAAAATAGGGAATGAACTTACGATAGAAATTAATGCCACCTAGAAAGATTTTGAGCTCCCTAGGTGAAGAAGTTAATGGCCATTACTTCAATGATTGGATGCGGGCTGGATCTGGTTGGATACCTTTTGTGCTGACCACAAAGCCGATATAGGGAATTGAAGTCTAACCAAAATATGACTTCTTCTCGTTGACTTTTAACTTGTGTTATCGAAGGATTTGGAAAACTTGTCGGACATGTTTCATGTGAGTGTCCCATGTCCGATTGAAGATGAGAATTTAATCCAAGTAGATGACCACAAATCAACCCAAATGTGCCCTGAAGATGTCATTGATGAGCCTCATGAAAGTGGTTGGGGTGTTGGTGAGGCCAAAGGGCATAACTTTCCACTCAAAAAGACCAAATTTGGTCTTGAAAGTTGTTTTCCAAACATCATCAGGGTTCATTTGAAGCTAATGGTAGACGAATGTCAAATCCAATTTAGTAAACCAATAAGCTCCTTGGAGGGTGTCGAGTAACTCCTCAATCCTGGGCAGGGGGTAATGATTTTTTACTGTGTCTTTGTTCATGGCTCGGTAATCAGTGACAACGTGGATTTCTGAAGTATCTCTTTTTGGGATGACAAATGTAGCAGAAGAATATGGAGAAGATGATGGTTGGATGTGGCCAGAGATGATGATGTCGGACAATTCTATTTCCATTTTCCCTGTTTCTGTTGGGGCCAACCGGTAATTAGGGGCATTAGGTAATAAATATCCGGGGATGAGATGAATGGAATGGTCAATGTGTCGGGAGGGAGGGAGTCCCTCCACAGGTTGAAATACATATGCAAACTATTGGAGGAGGGGATTCATTGTTTTAGGAACAAAGTGAGTGGTATTGTTTGGTGTTATTGGGTGCACCAAACAGAGAGAGACACATTGGTTTAAATGTACATTCGGGATTTGTTCTTTGGTAGCAGGGGTTTGGGTTTTGTTGTGGTTAAGATATAAGTGTGGCCTTCTTTGGTAAGTTTTTATTGGCGGTATTTGGCCATATAGATAACATTTATTTGGGTTTGGTATGGGACACCTATAATCAAATCCGAACAATACAAGGGGGAGAAATCACAGAGGACACTATATTTGAGTTGGCATATGGAAAAAGTGACTAGACAACCCTGAGAAACTAAGAGGCGTGGGCCATCCTTTTGGACCCATCCGAGCTGATAGCATTGTGGATGGGGAGTAGTAACCATATTAAGGTGGTTGACAAGGTATTGAGACACCAAATTCTTCTCGATTCCATTGTCTATAATCAGTAAAGCCCAAGGAGTTTTTAATTTGGCAGTTATGAGTGAAGAGCGGTTGGGTGTAGGAGTTTGAATCTTAATGGGTCATTAGGATCAGCGAGGGATCCACTTATGTGGGATTGTACAAAGAAACTTGTTCGATATATTCCACTTGGAGGGGTGCAATGAGATTAGTTAGCAAGGTTTTGTTGGTCTTTATATTTTGGAGGATTCGACAATCTGATGAATTGTGTGAAGTAGTCTTGTGGAATGAGCACTGGGTTGTCCTTGTATTTGTATTGGGTATGGGATTTTGAGCCCAGGGATATGGAAAGTGGGCTGACGGATTGGAGTTGGATGGGTGAGAGGAATAGGGATTGGGGTAGGGGAGGGACTGAGGAGTACGACCCCTTGGAGCAAATTTCCTTTCTATATCCAAATCTCTCTGAAATGTTTTATCTAAAGTAGGATTTTCAAACATCTATACTTCTCGACATAAATGAATTAATAGACCAACAACAAACTTTAAAATGAGTACCTCTTCTATATCTGGAATATGAAGTAAGAGACACATCTTCCAGAAGAAGTCTATGTAGCCTTGCACTCCTTGTGAAGGTATTTGTCGAAGGTGGTGCCATTTGATCCACAAGGATTCCACATACACGCATGGGTAGAAGCGATTTCTCAATGCCTTGGAAAGTCGATCCCAATTTATGATGGGTTTGGAAGTAAAGGATTCTTGAGCATCCCCTATTTCTATCACAAATGTGGTCTTCTCTTGCTATGTATCCCACCAAGTTAGTGCAAGTCCTTCTAATTAAAAGGTTGCAATATGGAGCTTTCTCTCCTCGGTAAGGCCTAGACATGTATTGAAATAGGTGGAGAGACTACTGATCCAGGAATACACAACTTCTCTATTGGTTTGACCAACAAATTTGGGTAGTTGGATTCGAGTGTCCAACCATAAGGGGTTTGGATTGTTTTGTTGTTGCATTCTGAGCAACTCATTGAGGACGAAGGCAAGATCTTGGACAGGATTTGAATTGTTGGAATCTGAGTGTACTGCCAAGGGATATTTTCGTGGAGGCATTGTGAGGCCAACTTAAGATCAAGAAGAAATTATCTTGTAATACTAAAAATGGGTCAGGCTCTGTTTTGTTAACAGAGTGTGCAAAACTCTGAAGCAACGGAGTTGAACTGGTCTACAGGGAGAGATCTTTATTGTTTTAGATCTGTGGAACTCCTCTCTATTGTAGTGGAGATCTGTGCGCGCTTATGTCTATGAGATCTTTTGAGCTTCTTGCATGAATATGTAAACCTTGAAATGGGTGAAATCTGGACTATTTCATGAAATACACCCAAAAATATTTGGGCTCAATCTTCAAGATAAGAAGCTTTTCGATGGATCTTGAGGCTCTGATACCAGTTGAACTACCCATAAAGGCAATATACTGGAGAAGGTCACCAAACAAGCAATAGCCCAACATTTGACAAAAAACTCCTCAGGCGTGTAAATCGGAATAGGGGCACACAACTGGTTTGGGTAACCAAGCAATGGGGATCCAATGACGGGATGATCTAAGAGTAGCCAAGAATATGTGGCTATATCAGTGTGAGTCTCAGGGATCAACGGAAGAAGATCAGTGTAGCCATAGAGGAGGGCTCACTTACTTCATCCTGGCAAAGGAAAAACCAACAAGGACGCAAACCCAAGGTTGGTGTGCCCTCCTTTCTATCTTAGAAACTTGCAGAAAATCGATTTTCTCCCTAAGAGATTGGGGTAGATAATTTAGTAAGCTCGCTCTCAAAGGTGGAAGCATGGAAAATGGAAGCCATCATGAAAGGCGCTTCGTTTACCCAAAGAACCCCAAAAGTGAAAATGCAACAAGCGTGGATGTAAACTCAGAAAACCAAAATCAAATGAGACACATAGCTTCAGGAAAAAGATAGGAATTTTTTATTTGAGTCTCGATTCACACCTTATATATATACTGAGGGAACCACTTATTTACATGTGCATAATTAAATAAAATCAAAAGGTGAAATGTGTTGACTTGTGGTGGTGGACTTGTGCGCCATAGGTGGGCGTTCCCCTTGGTGGCCTCCTTGGCCCAAGGGGATGCCTGTAGCGTAATTGTGTATTAATAATTATTACTATATTATGTATAATAATGATAAAATAATAATAATATTAGTTTTAATGAATATAATTATGACTAATAATAATTAATTAATAAAATATTATTAATAATTTATTTAGCAATTTAATAAAGTATTATTATATATTAATGTAGTTATTAATATAAAATATTATTAATAATATTAACTATTATTATTATTATTAAACTAATAATAACTAACACTACCCTTGTATATTAATAATAACTACATTATTCAAACCTAACCCTAATAATCATAACCCATATATTTTAGCATATATATTTTATTTCAATATATGCAAACTAATTCATTTTTTCAATGTAATCACAATGAGGTCAGTTTTAAGTCTTTTTTTGAATCTAAGGTGAAATTTTTTCAGAATTGACACTCACCAAAACCAAAACCAGTTTCACATATATAAATGACCATCTTCTCTAAGATCTGGCCGCGCGCAGAACTTGGCTTTATATATGTTATGTATCCATAAAAATATATTTCATTTGAGGCGAACGAGCTTTAGAGACTTCTTTGTTATTTCGTTTCTCTTAAGCCTTCAAACACCCATCTTTTAATAGTATTAGGAAAATGCACGGGTTTGTTTACTGAGTATTTTACCACTGAATATTCTCTTGAAATGGCCTCCCAAAATGTCATAATTTTGGAGAAAGACAAACAAATAACTGTTACATTTTGCATCAGGAAAATGCACAGGTTTGTTTACTCATTATTTTACTGCTGAATTTTCTTTATAAAACTTGAACTTGAAATGGCCTCCCAAAATGTCATAATTTTGGAGAAAGACAAGCAGATAACTATTACATTTTTCAGTCACAAACATATAGTAAATAATTGCAAAAGAAACCAAGGGAATTCTCATCCAAAAATACGGATCGATGTGTATTCCTTCATTAAACTCCAGAAAATGTACTCGATTTTATATTTATAATCGGCGTGATCATTTCAGCTAACATTGCAAACCAAATCTACAACCTTCAAAAGTCATGGCGATTCAGTACTTATCACCATGTTGAAAAGATCAGCAGCAGAACAGACCTAACCTCAACTTATTGAAATCCATCGAAACTTATCCGAACAGAAACGAACCTGAAGTGCGAAGAGTCCAGAATAAAAAGGCTAGATTGTGCCATAATAAAAAGGCTATCAAAATGGCAAAGGCTATTATCGACAACAATGAAGCTTTCAAACGTAGACTGAACCCTAAGACACAGAACTTTGACAAGAAAATATTGAAATGCTCATATATTGTGAATCGTTCCGATGAAGATTGAACTTGGCATCCAACATGCACGGCTACGTTAACTAAAAGGATTGCCAAAAGTGGCAACCCTTCACATCCTTGGTCATTCTATCCGTAAAATAAATCCTTGCTAGAACGTGGCAATGAGGTTTTTATACATATTAATTATTAAATCTGGAAGTCAGTGTGTAGGACAGTAATTTTTTAATCATATTAAGGAAATGTGAAAAAGCAAACAAGGAAAGACATGCATTCATAAATCTCATTCATTGATTTGAATGTAAAACTAAAAATATGCCAACATCTTTGTGATTAAAAAACTTACTAAACCATAAATTCCAACAAGGAGATGCCCATAAACTTAAATATATATTACATGAATACCAATAATTTTATATATTTTAAAATACTTTCAGCCCATATTATTAATAAAATCAATCATTTTAAATGCTCATTGTGAATACCAATAACTTTCAGCACATATTATTAATAAAATCAATCATTTTAAATGCTCATTTAATTATATAATACATAATAAAAGTGAATACCAATAATTTTATAATATCTTCTTATTAAGTTATCTAATTTAATTTAATTATTTATACCAAATTTAATTTTTAAATTATTAAAATCGATATTTAAAAAAAATATTAAAATAACAAATTTAAAAAATATTTAATGTATTTCCTTATTTACTTCAATGAAACAATAAATTGATTAAAAACCCGTTTACGCTCTGTTACTTTTATGAATGTTCGGCTTTATGATAGATACATTGTTCTTGTAAGTGCACGGTCAGCAATTATCAACATCTCACACTTTATGGGTCCACACATTATGACTTTCGTTATGCCTTGTTCTTTTAAGTGCATAATTACCAGTACGTAAAAGGTTTTTATCTTTAATTTTTAATCAATAATGTCTACTGTTTATTTAATTTTAAGTTTTTTACTTTTTCCAATTAATTTTAAGTTCTTTTACTTTTTCAAATTACTTTATAAAATATGTAATTATATATATATATTATTAATGAAAATTAAAGAAATC
>ML776931.1:928572-967507 GCA_009831015.1 Picea engelmannii
ATATATATATATATATATATATTACCATTTATTTATAAAATGAAAATTACTTTATATAAAATATGTAATTATATAATTATTTTCTATATTATCAATAAAAAAATTTAAAAAAATCAATATATTTAAAAATAAAAATAAAATTTAAATTACCAAAAAAACACATATATTGTATACTTTACCATTTTAAATATATATATTATATATGTTACCATTTTTTTAGAAAATGAAAATACATATTTAAAAAAACCATCTTATTTTTACCATAGTTTCTTTTGTGTATTAAGTTTTGTTTATATTCTTCTGTGTACCAAGTTTTGTTTATATTTATATTAATAAAAAGGTAAATTACAACTTTGCATCATGTGATGTGATCATGGAGCATGTAAATATGGTTTTTTAAAGACTAACACGTGAACAAATACCATTTAGCTAACCTAACAAAAGATGTCCAAACATTTGTAAGTTTTGTTTATATTTATATTAATAAAGAGGTAAATTACAACTTTCTTTCCATCATGTGATGTGATCATGGAGCATGCGAATATGGTTTTCAAAGACTAATTCATGAACAAATACCAAAAGATGTTCAAGTATTTGTAAATCCTTCTAAGTATAACCGTGTTAGAGATATTTGCAAGGTAAAGTGAAAGTGATAAGTCTTCACCACAAATTGAAGTTGAATGTAATTGTTGAAACTTAAATATTCTAAAGTATTTGTAAATCCTTCTAAGTATAACCGTGTTAGAGATATTTGCAAGGTAAAGTGAAAGTGATAAGTCTTCACCACAAATTGAAGTTGAATGTAATTGTTGAAACTTAAATATTCTAAATATTATGATTGATTAAATGAATAATTACATTTTACTTAGTGGTATGGGTACTTATATAAATAAGTGCATTTGTATTTCTTAATAGTAGGGATGAAGAGTCACTATACAAACAATTTAAGTTAAATTTTTAATAGGTGTAGAGTCTTTGTTTGTATATATAAGAAAAAAATGATCTATATCTTAGAATTCATTTACCTCCATCACAAAGAGACTTAAAATTTCTTAAAACTTCAACTAGGGCGGAGTTGTTATAGTTGGGGACCCTTTTTTTTCAAAATTGCATGTTTACTAATTCATCTTCAAGCATGTAATTTTGGACCTATATTACTATATGTTAATGTCTTTGAGTGCATATAGAGGATTGGGAATATTGACTTGAATGGATTACCCTATGAATAAATGCATGCACATGCAACCCTTATCATGCCTTACTCATTTTGAAATATAGCTTGTTTGTATGCCATTATTATGTATGATATTAGCTTAGTCTACTAATTATTTAAAGTATATCTTATTTGTATAATGTTAGTATGTATGGTTTCACCCCTATCGCGAGCACAACTCATCTCTCATGCACTTTGCTTACACATGGCTTTAGATGGCTCAATTTTCTAAGGCCTTGGTTTGTCTTACAATAGGTACAAACATTTCTAAGTCAGCATTACTAGTAAACGTTACATGACCGACTTTCATCGAGCGAGCTTAAGATATCAGGCGAGATATTCTCATGTTATGAGATTTTGGTAGTCTATTATTTCTTTATAGTATATATTGTTTACATGGTCCATGTATTATTATTATTATTTAAAGTATATCTTGTTTGCATGGAATTACTATTAATTCTTTAGAGTATATATAATTTTTGCAAGAGTATATTTCATGTTATATACAAATTTTATTTAAGAAATCTCATTAAAACTAGTTTGTTGGGTGTGTTGAAGAAAAAATAAAGGTATTTAAGAGTTTGTGAATTTTCATTTTTTAAAGAGGAAATCATACTTGTATCTTTAATAATTCATATTAATTTGGGTTGGTTTGCATTTTTGTTGAGTAAATTGGTTGAAACGAGAGTTTGAAGGCATGATGAACCTCCCTTGATCTTAAATGACATCATAGGCGCTAGGAATGAATCTTCAAGAGAGAAAGAACACAAGCCATTAGAACTAAAACCATCTAAACATGACTTGACACCTACCTCAAGAACATAAAATCCATCTGAAAGAGAGAAATTATCAAAAAAATAATTCCACTTAATTAGAAGAACTTAGTTGCAATGGATATTGATGTTATTAAAGCATTGTTTCATGTTGTTAGGTGAAATTAATAATGGATAAGGATGAGAAAATAATAATGGATGGGACAACTATGCTCCTAAGTGAAAACAATAATAGTTTTTTGTTAGAATGTGTGACTTGTGAGATTATCCTTTGGATAAGAAACTAAGAAGGGGCATCTAAACCATCAACACCTGTGAATAGCACTCAACTCCCCATATCTCTCTATATTTTCTAGGTATCTCTTGGCTACTACATTGAATTTTGACCCTAGATAGCCCTAGAAATGAAAGCCTTCAAAACCAATCACTTTAGCATAATTTAACTATATTCATTGATATAATTATACTATTAGTTTTTATATTGAAAATAAATTAGAATATGTTATATTATCTCATATTTAATAAGGATGATATATATATATATATATATATATATATATATATATTTTAGAAACTATTACTTTAATGTATATTGTTTAGTTTAAATTTAGATTATGAACATAAAATATATAATTTTATTTATTTATATTTACTTTAGCTATTTAAACATATAAACATAAGATGTCTCGTAAACTCTTTTATGTCCAAAAAAAATTCAAATATTCAAATATTTTAAATTAACATTTTAATTTTAATTATATTTTTATAATTTAAATTATCTTGTATTATTTTGGATTTAGATTTAAATTGTTATCTTATTGAAAATATGTTTTTAATTACTTAATTCTTTAAATTTTAAAAATATAAGTATTATATAATATAATATAATATAATTCATTTTTAAGGTCACCTAGACACTTAATTGGTGTATGAGACCCCTTTGTTTAAAGGACAAGGGACCCCCTCTACCGAGCGATTTGAATGGTAAAGTCTACTAAGGTATACATACCCTACCCCTCTTTGGATTTGAACTTGTAACCTCTTAAAAAGAAACACATGTTCTTAACCATTAGGCCCACTTAAACTAAAAAATTATATAATCTTAAATTTTTTAAATTTAAATTTATTTTTTTATAAATTCATATTTATATAAACTATATTTTTATTATTTGAGTGTAATAATTAAAAAAAATATCATCACAGTTTTATTTAAAATTTTATAAAAATAATGTAATGATGGATATACGTATCTCAAGTGAGTGAATATTCATCGTTCAATGTACGTATCTCAAGTGAGTGAATACTCATGGTGGTATCCATCGTTGTATCCATCGTTCAATGATGGATACCCACAAATCTTGATTACCGCTACTCAACATTTTTTAGATGAAAATTAGATTCTAATAAAGAAACGATTCGATAAATTTGTGCGTAGAGAGAATTTGAGGAAACCATGGACATGGCGATGGAACCAGAGATTTGGCAATCCTTCCCAGAACAGAGGGAGCGGACTGACATTCTCATGGAACCGAAGATTTGGCAAGCCCTCCCAATTATTTGCTGCTTATGGTTTTAGCCAGGCTGCCTATGCGTGTTCTTGCCAAAATGAGGACTGTTTCGATACAATGGAAAGAATATCTATCTTCCCCAGATGCCCTGTAAAGAATTTATTCAAATTTGTCAGTACAGTCCTACCCAGGGTTTTTGTTTCAGTTGGAATGGGCCGACGAAGGTATTATGGAAACTTGGGTTATAGAATATTTAGGAGGCGACAGTTCAGACCTGAACATTTACAAAGCTCCTTTGCCTGCTGATGTCGTCATTGTGGATGCCCGCAGGAGTATCTACTGTTTTGATACAATAGGAGATAGAATGGATCTTTCCATAGGCAATTTATCCAGAATCCAATACAGCGACTATGATTCAGAATCCAATGCATCTTTCCATAGGCAATTTATCCAGAATCCAATGAGGCGTTGGGCAGAAATTGAATTTCCTCGGGTCTGCGGATGCGTCTTTTTGTGTCAGCCTTCGAATCCAACAACGTTTCTTGGCCGTACGCAGCGATCTTGAAATGAGATAATTTAATTTGGCTTTCAGTTATTTAAGCTCTTTATAAATTTGGCCGGCTATTTTGTATTAAGGCTCTTAAATGCCAGGATTATAGACGAGATTATCCAATTTCTCTTTTCAAAAATTTCTAGTTTTTCCAAATATTATTTTAATGTTATGTCTCTTGCTTTACTCTCGCACTGCTAAACCTTTTTAATTCTCAGTGTATTATGTAAAATTGATTTCGTTGGGTGTTCAGAGATTGAAATGGAACTGAATTGGTTCGGAGATCAAATAACTGAATTGGTTTTTTTTAATTTATTAATGTTAAAAATTAGTATGATTTTATTTTAATTTTGTATTTATTAAATATTTAAAATAATTAAGATCTTTTCTGTTCGAAATAGTTAGTTTTACATTTGGCTTAGAACCATTTCAGCTGATCTTTGGAACTTATTTAGATAGATAAACATTTATTTTTAATAGGAGTTAAAATTTTGTTAATACCAGTTATAATAGTATGTGGCTGATTAATGCCTAAAGGTATATTAAACACGATTAGGTAAATGTAAAAAAGTAAACATATAAACTGATGTTTTTATAACAACTGGAAGTTAATGGATGAAATCAAAGCCATTCATTTATTGTGACGACTAAGAATATTCTAGGCATATTTAATCTCGTCCATAAAAAAAATATTAAAAACTAAAAACCTATTAAATGTGCCCATTGTCAATAGGTGTACACATTTCGGCGTAAAAATTCACCTCAATGATGCACAAACTAAATAATTGTAATAAATCATATATTAGAATATTATTATAAAAATGATAAATTATTATGTTAATATTTTTAACTTATTGTTGTTTTTTTGTTATTTTAGTAAATAAAAAGATTATATTACTTTAAAAAGTAGTCATAGCAATATAAAGTTCAAAGTCTGCCATGTATGCAAAATTGATAGACATGTGGGTAGACCAGAACCAGAGTCTAAATAATGCAAAATCTAAGTGCAAATGTATCCTCTCTAGACCTGATAACATGACAATAAGAACACTAGAGATGTGGTTGTATCCATCATGATGGAAAGTAAAAACTAACGGTTGGGCAACCACTCTTGGCAGGCTCATTTGACAAGGAGTGGAACAACTTGGTTGTGTTGTTTCTTCCCCTAAAGAATTCAGAGGAGTCTCCTCCTCATTCAGGTAGTAATCCAAGTTTGTCCCGGTGGTCCCATTGAATGGCACATTGACTTTTGGGGTTGTCCCCCTTTTGAGTCTTCCAGTAAATGTGGAGAAATTTCTTCCTCTATCACACAACCACCCAGTGTTTTTACAAGATGGATATGGGGATGGAATTAACAATTGGTTCAGTGAACACAGTAGTATCCTCTAGTCAACTTGGATAAATTTCTTACTCTTTTGGAAAGTAGTATCCTCGAATTTTGAGACAACACTTAAATTAGAATTTGTTCTTATTCAATAAAAAAATTATGCAATTTTGTAATATAATAATAAGTTTAGGTTAAATTTTCATATATAATTTATTATTTGATAATATAAAGATACATTTAGATCAAAATATTTCATTTTGTATATATAATTTAATATTTAATAAAATATTCCCTCGGATGGGGTGCCACACGTTCAACTGAGTCCACGTGGGAGGCTGTCGAGACGCCAATCAATGGCATCAAACGGCGCGATCCTTCAGTCCATTAATTGAACCATGAATTGCCTCCGCCACCTTAATGCGATGAGCCCTCTCGCGCAAGGGAGAGGTACCTGCAGACAGAGCACTATCAAATATGTGTTAATGGCGATGGTAAGCACAGTAATGGGGAGTTTAATTGCGATAAGGGATAAGGCAGGGATTCATTCACCCTTCGTTGTGTTTATTTTGTTAGAGTGGCATTGCCGTCCTCCATCGCAGGCAGCGAAGGGAGGAGCCGAACACAGGAGCAGACCAGCACCCATTTGCATTCCTCTCGGAAACTCCACCATGCCCAGGCTCAGAGGTAAGTCACGTAGGGGAGCAGCCTGGTATAGGACTGCATCCCGGCGCAAACGTATTCAACATTTCGAGCGCGCCCTCGCACTGGCTTCCATTCGATGGAAGAGGAGGCAGTGGTCACCTCCCATGGCGATTGTTGAAGAAATTAGCATGGAGGAGGCAATGCAGAGCCACACAAGTCGCCGCGTAAAGACCACCTGGAGAAACACAATGCAGCCAGGGAGGAGGCCCTCTTCCCACCTTGCGTCGTGGAGGAGAAGGTCACACCTGGTGACGTTATAGGGAAGGCGAAAGAAAATTGCACACCGCCACTACCAACGGGACACTCCAGCGTAGGAGGAGAGCAGGACCACAGCACCAGGACTCCGGGAGACAACAGCGAACAGGAACAGACCACCTTCACAGAGCTCTGGCACTTACCACTTATTTTTGAGCTTCGAATCATGCTCGGTGACCTGGCCTTTCGGCTTGACAGAGTAGATCAGAGAATAGACATGCTCTTCACAGCCCTCTCGAAGAGAATGCCGAAGAAGCACTTCCCAACGTGCGCATAGGTGTACGCGATTCCAGCAGGCTGGCACAGAGCAGGATACAAGCGAGCGAGCACTGGTTAGATATCTTGGTGTACTTTCAGTATGGAAGATCTGGTTAGAAGTTTTTATGTTGCTTTGGTTTAGGTTGCTTGTTTAGTTTCTTTTAGACTAGCTCTCCTTTTTGAAGCTTATGAGCACTGTTGCCCTGGTTTCCTTCGGGCAGAGTGTGCCAATATATCTATGGTTATCTGTCATACACCTGGAACAACAGACCGAGCTATCCTGGTTTCCTACTAAGGCAGGACAGCTGGAGTCATCACCAGTCACTGTACACTCTGGTTTTTTGCTAATATAACAGGTCCCACCATTTTTATTTAAAAAAAATATATATTTAATAAAATATATAATTATAATTATCTTTCCCACCTAAATTTAATTTGTTCAATTTATTACCATTTAAAAAAAATAAAAAGATATTAATAATATAGTTTTTTTTTTTTTAATATAATAAATTCATAACACTCAACCACTACAACTAACTCATCAACTTGTTCAAATAAAAAATTAAAAACAACAATATTATCAATATATTCTTGATTAAATCATAAATAAAAAATTTAAAAATATTAAATTATTTTAAATTATGAATATATAATTCATCAAATAAAAGTTTTTTATTATTAATAATAATATAACTAATCCATAAATGATATTCCTTTTATTATCTCATTAATATTTAAATTTATCAAATGAATTGAATATTTATTAATATTTAAATATCAAATGAAGTGAATATTGAATTGTATTTCATATATATATATACTAAGTATAAAGTCATTATTAAAAAAATTGAGTTTTACATATACCATTAAATATAATTTATATATATATATTTTTTGTTTTTTTAATGCATGTTATTATGGGCTTGGAATATTATGAGATTGAAAACAATTATAAATCAATGGATTTTTGGATATCCAATAAGGAAAAAAATTTCATTCTTGTTATTCTATATAGATGTGGAGTTTTGGAAATATATAAAAAAAAATTATAACATATAATCTCAAAATTAAAAGAAATAGACTCTATCCTATCCTCCTCTTAGAGGAGAACCTTTCCCCATTCAAAATAAAACTATCACTAAATATCTAATTTTTTAAAATAATTTTTTTAATAATATAATATAATTTTAAAAATATATACTTAAAATAAATTTATATAAAATGTTTTTCCCAATTAAATTGATTGAAAAAATAAATTAATTAAAAAACAATTTAAACATTCCACACCTTATGCAACTTCTATCAATGTGACGTTATGATAGACACTATGAACTTCATGAAGCCTTGTTCTGGTAAGTTATCAACATATCACACACTGATTTCCACACATCGTGATCCCTTGTTCTATTTTATTTGAGAATTTTGTTCAAAAACGTTTCTTTGCCTTAGGGGCTATTTTAAAATGAGATAATTTAATTAAGTCAAAAGGCGTATACCTATTGGAGATGGGCACAATTAATCACCTTTTAATCTAAAATTCTAATTTGATGGCTAACAATTGAAAATGCCTCTTCATAACTTCCTTGTATTGGCTAGCAATTGAAAATGCCTCTTCATAACTTCCTTGTATTGGTTAACAATTGAAAATGCCTCTTCATAATTTCCTTGTATTTTTGAATGCATCAGTTAACCTGTTTACTTTTTAACATTTACCAAATCATATTAAGAAATTATTGTACCACCATATGATTTCCATGTTTAACTCATTAACCTTTGAAATTACCACATTTAAGATTAACTTTTGGATTTCCTCAGTTCTATGTGTGTTTCAGCGATCTGTGCATTTCAATTCACCAACCGTGGCTGTACTAGTTGATACTGAAGCGGAGACATTTAACCTTCAATTAGTATTATGTAAAATTGTTTTACTTGGGTGTTCAAATGTAACTGAATTGATTTTTAATAATTTAAAAATGTTAAAAATTAATTTAATGTGATTTTAATTTTGTATTTATTAAATATTTAAAAATTAAAATAATTAAGATTTAATTTTATTATATGTTTAATAAGTTATAAATTAAATATAATTTTTTTTCAAAACCCTTGATCTCACCTCAAATAGTTTCACATTTGGCTTAGAACCATTTTAGCTAAACATTCCTTTTAATAGAAGTTAAAATATTGTTAATACTAATTACTAAATGCACCTTCATTTTAATGATGCACAAACTAAATAATTGTAATAACTCATATATTAGGATATTATTATAAAAATGATAAATTATTATGTTAATATTTTTATTTTTTAATTTTTTTTAATAAAAAAGAAAAGTCAATCATTCATCATGGCGGAAAGTAAAAACTAACGGTTGAGAGCAAGTTGGGCAAGATCACTTGGGAGGCTCATTTAACAAGAAGTCGAACAGGAGCGAGTGAGGGCGCTCTGGGGATGAGGTTGGTTTGCCAAGTATGGGTGGACTTAGTAGTTTTGGCGTTGAGCTCACAACATTGAACACGTCGTGGGAATCTAAAGATGGTTGTGATTTTGTTTCCTCGAACCAATTTTGAGGATTCTCCTCCTCAGCCAGGCACTAATCCAAGTTTGTTCTGGTCCACATTGAACTTTGGGCTTGTACTCCTTGTTTAGCCTTCCAGTCAATGTGGAGGAATTTCTTCCTCTATCACACAACTATCCAAGTTTGTTTTGGTCGTTCCATAGAATGGCACATTGAACTTTGGGGTTGTCCTCCTTGTTGAGCCTTCCAACCAATGTGGAGGAATTTCTTCCTCTATCACACAACTACCCATATTTGTTGCAGGAAGTTGTAGGAAGGATAGGGGAATGGCATTGACAATTGGTTCGGTCTACAGAGTGGTATCCTCCAATCAACTGGGAGGATTTTCTTCCTCTATTGGACAACCACTAATCTAAATTTTGATAATTTGACTCCAAATTGACTTCACATACTAAGTAAAATTAAATCTTAATATACATAAAAAACAATTTAAAATAAATTATTTTTCATATTTTATTTTTTCAACATCACAAAATTATACACTCTTTATTTCTATGAAATTTTAAATCCTCTACAACACCTAAATTAGAATTTGTTCTTATTCAATAATTTTTTTTATTCAGCTTTGTAATATAATAATAAGTTTACTTTCACAATTTATTCAACTTTGTAATATAATAATAAGTTTACTTTCACTTTTCATATATAATTTATTATTTGATAATATAAATATACATTTAGTTGAAAATATTTCTTTTTTTAAATAAAATTTCTTATTTAATAAGATATTTAATTATAATTATCCTTCCCAAGTAGGTTCAATTCCTTCAATTTATTATCATCTTTAAAAAAAAAATGAAAAATATTGATAATATAAAGTAAATTTTTTTTATTTTTTTCTTAATATAATAAATTCATAATACTCAACCATTAAAACTAAACCATCAAAATTGTTCAAATAAAAAATTAAAAACAACAATATTATCAATAATATTATAACATATTCTTATTAAATCATAAATAAAAAAATAAAAAAATATTAAATTATTTTAAATTATGAATATATAATTTATGAAATAAAAAAAATATTTTTTATTATAAATAATCATATAAATAATCCAAAGACTAAATGGCATTCCTTTTATTATCTCATTGGTATTTCAGTTTATCAAATGAATTGAATATTGAATTGTATTTTCAATATTTAAAAAAAATAAATATATACTATGATACTAACTATAAAGTCATTATTAAAAAATTTGTGGTAAATATATAGAGAAATATAATTTCTATGATATTTTTTAGTTTTTTTTTTTAATGCATGTTATTATGGGTTTGGAATATATGGAATTAAAAATAATTGTAAATTAGTGGATTTTTAAATATGGGATAAGGAAAAACTCGTCAATTATGTTGTTCTTGTTATTCTATATGGATGTGGAATTTTAGAGATATAAAATCTATAAAAAATAAATATAAAGAAAATCCAAAAACATTATAATCTACAATCTCAAAATTAAAAGAAATAAACCATATCCTATCCTATCCTATCCTATCCTATCCTATCCTCTTAAAATAAATTTATTTATATAAAACTCTTTTCTCAATTAAATTAATTGAAACAATAAATTGATTAAAAAATCATTTAAACATTCCACACCATATGTGTAACATCCCGTTGTGAATCACTGAGCAAACTTATTCTTTGAGGACACTTGCTCGCAAGTGATCGAGATTATTATGCTATTAAAACTTTTGATTTTGATTATGAGGCGTTATGGGATGATGACATGTTATTTTACCGCTTTGACATAGACAGGTGTTATTGACTCGGTTTTACTGAGGTGCAGGATTACAGACCTAGAGGGTGCCGAGGCATCGATGGAACCCCTTGGACTCTGGATCGAGTCGGGGAGTGTACCATTGGGGTTTGATTGTTTTACTGTGATTTTAGTGCTTCTGAGTAGATGATATGATGTGGATATATTCTGACATGATTCGTTGATGATGCAGGCTGACAATAGCTTGTCGACTAGACTCACATATGGATTAAAGGGGTCACGCACGACTACCAAAGATGTTGAGGGACAGGTGTGGACAATAGTCCTGCCACAACCTACTAGCACTCCCGACGTGGCTCAAAATGTAGGTTAATAATTACCTAGTTCGAGAGGACCCACGATGCCATGAGGGCAGACTGCAACAGTCGCTTACGATGATTCTAAGGGGCACTCAATAAGGTGGGGGCCTTATTCCTTAGAGGCCCTTAGTCTTCCACAAGTTCACCTCACAGAGTATTGACTCCAGGGGTTATTGATGTCTACCAAATTAGTCAAGAGGCGAGTGGCACCCTTGGACCCCGTAGTGCGTCCCGAAGGGAATGTCGCGCAAAGGAAACATATTAAGAGGTGAGTGGCACCCTTGGACCCCGTAGTGTGTCCTGAAGGGCACGTCATGCAAGGGAACAGATGAAGCGAGTGACACCCTTGGAGAACCTAGTCGGTCCTGAAGGGCACGTAGCATTGTTGATGACAGAGGAATGAAACTAGATGGCCTTAGAACGAATAACGTGTTAAGTATTTTTAAAAAAATCTCCCTAATTAAATGTCGCCCAGTACAAAATTTAAGGTTTAAGTTTAAACTATGCTAGTGGTCAAATTTTATCTTTAAAAAAAAATAAAGAATATTATTATTATTATTATTATTATTATTATTATTAAGAAATAAAAACCACATGAATAATAAATATGACCTTCGTAAAATCTTTTAACATGAAGGGAGTAAGAAATTAATTGTTTCAAAAAAATCTGTTGAATTAAAATTAAAAAAAAAGGGAATTAATTGTTTTATTACTTTGATAATTTAAAATATACTAATTAAATAAGAAAAGGGAAAAGGGGGTTAATTTCCATGCCTACCTTTTTGAGTTCTAAGTAAAAAGGGGAAAGAGGGAAAAATCTAAAATATTGGGAAACTAGGAAAAGAGGTAAACATAAAAAGGGAAAGAAGGGAACTTAAGGGAAAAAGCGGAAAGTCAACTTAGTAAAGAATCTACCATTTAAGATCTTTCTAATTTAAACTGAATTAGAAATTTAATAATAGCGAAAGCCTTTAAAACCTGTAAGGGAATTTGGGGACACCTAGGAGTGATTCTAGTTGTAACTCTAGGTGGGTGAGGGAAATAAGATAATTAATTAATTAAAGAAATTAATTAATGGAGGAATATAGGGGATGGGTGACACTTGTACGGAGAAGAATTTTTAGGAATTTATTTTCAAAAACTTTAATTAATTGAGATTTTAGGAAAGAAAGGAAGTTCAAAACTCTACATAATGAAGGAATGAGAAGGATGAAGGATCATCATATTCTGTTTGCATAACATTACGTTGCAGAAATATCTACTCGATTGATTTACTTGTGGGAGTTGGGATACCTAGCTCAGAGAGGAGTGGTAGCTCGGCCTTGCGAGGTGAGTTGGGAGCTAGTCGAAATCTCTGGTTAGTGTGTGTGGCCCCTTTGCGACTCGGGCAGCTAAGGGGAAAGAAGAGTACCCCTAGCATTGGCTGGGAGGTACCGGTGAAGTCTTGACGGTTGGCGAGCGGGAGTTGCATGGATCGCACGGACGACACTCGGAGAAGGCGAACAGGCAATGGTAGGCTTCTTCATTTGAATGATAGAATGTTGTAGGATTTATGTTTTGGATCTGCTTGTTTATTGGGTAGGTAAACTAGTTGTCTAGTTTCATGATTGAAATTTTTCTAGCCTAGCTGATTGATTGGTTGATTGATTTCCCATGAACTTTGTTTCCCGCATATCGTGACCGCCCTGTGGTGTTGAATGTGACCTTGAGGTTTTTTATCTTTCATCCTTAGCTTGTTAGTCCTCGCCTGAGCAGTCGTTCTGGAGCCTGATCTATGGTCGTCGCCTTAGCGTTCAAAGACCTATGGATATCAATGCCCTGCTTTTTTGTACGACGATGATGAAATGAACGACAAACCTATCAGTCGTCTACCTATGTTCTTCTATTTGGCTGATGGTTCACCATGCGCCCTGATGCGTATGGAATTATTGCGTCCTTGTTGGGTTATCTTTGTGTTTGTTTCTTGTTTCTCCATGCCTTAAGGGACTAACCTTGAAGTTAACTCGACGTCCTTGCTGGGTAAATCAACTCGGCATTTTACCTATTGTTGGAAACTTAAATCTGCATTGCAATCCCTCCCTGCACTTAGCTTTGTGTTTATTTTTATTGATGGAAATTATCCTCTAAGATTAATTGATTGTCTCTGCGCTTCGTCTATGTGACTTCTTGGCATACTCTCTCTGTGTCTTCTGATTGGGTTGTGTTTTATGTGTTGATAGTGGTTTTATTTCTGGGCGTTTTTTCTGGAATGACACATAGAATTCCCTACATAATGAACATCTAGACCATTGTTAGAACTAGAATTGATAAGCGACAACAATTGAAATGACCAACAATGTTCATTAAGAGACCCAGAAATTGGCATGCTAGCAATTTATATTTATTTCTTAACTTCTTTTTCATAATTATCTTGACTACAATCTCTTATACATTGACGACAATGAGGGTTGTGATCTAGACCTTTTATTTTTATACATGTACGACTTCTTATATGTGCGATTTTTATTATTGTATGATTGATCAGCATAAGCAAATAATTAGTTAAACAGTGAGACACATCATTTACACAGAAATCTCTTATTTTAGCTTAACCACATACTGGGGACAGCGATAGAATCAACCAAATGTTTAGGAAGAGATTTGATTATAAAAAGAACGATTTTCCCTTCTGAAAACCCTCAGCATTTTTGATAACTCTCACGATTCCATCAGAATTCACATAGCATGATGGTTACTTGAGTGTGAAATTCTTAATTAACCCTCGACGCCTTGATTTTTAGACTTTGCAAATATTCTTACGAACCTGTGAATGGGAAAACTCGACATTTTTTATGATTATAACAATGATATTCATAAACGCAGGGTTAGTGCTAACTCAGTGGTCTTGTTGTATTTATCTACTATTCATAAATTCAGTGATATATATATTTTATATATTTTCCTTCAATAAAACTTAGAGATGCAGTGATGTTGCATCACTACCGTTCGCCTAATATTAAGCTTCCCACATTTATTTCAACATTCCAGACATTGGTCCTTGTTGTTGTGCATTGAAGTTTTATTTTATTGATTCACTTATGTTCACCAGCACTTTTTCAGGAAGTTTTCATATTCCATGATGTTCATTAATTTTTGGTATTTAGAAACAGCCTTGCCACTCGGGAGCATGGAAGAAAAGCCTGCATTCCGGAATTAATTTTTTCTAATCACATGCGCAGCTTTTCTTTTACTGATATTCAGATGTGGACAATAAATTACATGTGCTACACAACGTTCGAGAAGGTGAGTTGGTTTGGCCGAGTGAGAGTTTTTGAGTTTTAATTTCCTGTTTAAAGGTAACACCCCACCATTCACCCAGCTTTAGACAATGACCCTTGAATGGATATAGTAACCCTGCTATACACAACGATAGGAATTGATTGACCGCGATCCTATAAACACCAATGTTTTTATTTATTAATTGTATCACTCCTGTAACCATATCTGTTTTATATCCACTTCATGTATTTTTCCTTATAGATTTAGAAGTAGTGTGTATTTAAATTACAATCTAAATTCTCTTTTGACTTTCAAATAAAATTTACTTTATTTATACAATTAAATTTCTTTTTATAGATGTTTATAAGGGTTCACCAAACTTATGAGCATATTGTGAGATATGACCATGGAGTTTTTGAAATTATTTTCTAGAGTTCTTGTCAGTTGCAAGTTCCCATGAGCTATCTTTAGTTTTGTAACTTCTTTCTATCTCTCTGTTATTCCTGCTTTTTAATTCCACTTTATAGAGAATTCAAAATAGAAATCCATGCCCACAAATTTTATAGACATTACTCAAATTATCTTTGTGTAACAGTTGGGGAGGAATTGATAATAAAGGTGCCTCTTAAGAAAGGAAGAAATCCGTTGGCTAGTTGCGCAACTTATTTGGGTGATGCCACCTCGTGTCTTGACGACTTATTTTTTGGGTTCATGGGTCTAGTCTTCTTGTACTCAGAAAGTTAGTTGGTATCCTAGTTCGTCAAATTTTTTCCTTGGGTATCGGTCTAGATAGGTGGCGTTGAGATTTGGTTACTGTAGCAGTTATCGTCTTGTCAGGACATGATTCCCGATGAGGGGATCGTAGCGCGCCCTAATGGATAGAGGCATTGATAACTTGGTTGGAGTCTGGGCTTCCCATTGTGGGCGTTGTCGTTGAATTTGTCGTTAGCGCTTGGGTTACAACTCCTTCATGTCCCTGGTGGCATGTCATAGGGGTTCTATTTGCTGACCGTTGAAGTGGTTGTTCGGGAAGGGGATTTTGTCCCTTAGCCTATAGGCGTCATCGAGTTCGTGTCGGGAAGGTAGTCGTTCTGTTAGTCCTTGAGTTCCGCATGTTTCACTCGGTTGCTCGATGTACTTTTGTTAACTCGTTGTTGTATGTTGTCTGTTTTTCTTGCGTGGTGTTTGATGTCAGTGGTGTGCTTCAGTTGTTGTCGTCGTTACCTTCACGCCTAAAAAAAAAATAAAAAAATTGGCACTTCCTGCTTCGCCTGTAGTTGTAACGAAGGGGTCATTACAATATGCAACTTCTATCAATGTTTGACGTTATGATAGACACTATGAACTTTGTGAAGCCTTCTTCTTGTAAGTTATCGACATATGACACTGATTTCCACACATCGTGATCCCTTGTTCTACTTTATTTGAGAATTTTGTCCCACAACATTTCTTAGCCTTAGGCAGCTATCTTGAAATGAGATAATTTAGTTGATAAGGAAGCACAGGGATTTGGACTTCAGTTATTTAAGTTGTTTATAAATTTGGCGGGGTATTTTGTATTAAGGCTTTTAAATGCCAAGATTCTAAGATTCGACAACTTCTCTTTTCAAAAATTAGTAGTTTGTTTAAATAATATTTTAATGTTATGTGTCTTGCTTTACTCTCCCATTGTTAAAATTTTTGTGGATTCTTTTACAGTTAGTATTATGTAAAATTGATTTCGTTGGCTGTTCAAATGTAACTAATTTGGTTTTAATAATTTAAAAATGTTAAAAATGTTAAAAATTAATATGATTTTATTTTAATTTTGTATTTATTAAATATTTAAAAATAAAAATAATTAAGATATAATTTTTTTATGTTTAAAAAGTTATAAATTAAATATAGGTGTTTTTCAAACCATTGATCTATTCTTTGCTTAGCTCAAATAATTTCACATTTGGCTCAGAACCACTTTAACTAAACATTCCTTTTAATAAAAGTTAAAATCTTATTAGTAGTAATTATTAAATGCACCTCTATTTTAATGATGTACAAACTAAAACATTCCTTTTAATAAAAGTTAAAATCTTATTAGTAGTAATTATTAACTGCACCTCTATTTTAATGATGTACAAACTAAATAATTGTAATCACTCATATCTTAAGATATTATTATAAAAACCATAAATTATTATGTTAATATTTTTAATTAATTTTTTTTTTTTAAATAAAAAAGAAAACTCGAGCATCCACCATGGCGGAAATTGAAAACTAACGGTTAAGAGCAAGTTCGGCAAGATCACTTGGGAGGCACTAATCCAAGTTTGTTCTAGTGGTCCACAGAATGGCACATTGAATTTTGGGGTTGTCCTCCTTGTTGAGTCGTCCACCCAATGTAGAGGAATTTCTTCCTCTATCACACAACCACCCGGATTTGTTGCAGGAAGGATAGGGGAATGACAATTGGTTGGATCTATATAGTCGTATCCTCCAATCAATTGGGAGGATTTTCTTCCTCTATTGAACAAACGCTAGTCGAGATTTTGATAAATTAACTTCAAATTGACTTCACTTACGAAGTAACATTAAATCTTAATATACATTGAAAGAACAATTTAAAATGAGATTTTGATAAATTAACTTCAAATTGACTTCACTTACTAAGTAACATTAAATCTTAATATACATTGAAAGAACAATTTAAAATAAATTATTTTTCATGTTTTATTTTTTCAACATCAGAAAGATTATACACTCTTTATTCCTATGAAATTTTAAATCTTCTACAACACCTAAATTATAATTTTTTCTTATTCAATAAAAAAAATTATTCAACTTTGTAATATAATAATAAGTTTACCTTCACTTTTGATATATAATTTATTATTTGATAATATAAATATATATTTAGTTGAAAATATTTCATTTTTCAAATATAATCTACTATTTAATAATATATTTAATTATAATTATCTTCCCCACCTAAATTCAATTCTTTCATTTTATTATCATCTTTAAAAAATAAAAAATAGTAATAATATAAAGTATTTTTTTTTTCTTAATATAATAAATTCATAATACTCAACCATTAAAACTAACACATCAAAATTATTCAAATAAAAAATTTAAAACAACAATATTATCAATAATATTATAACATATTCTTAATTTAATCAAGAATAAAAAAAAATATTAAATTATTTTAAATTATAAATATATAATTTATCAAATAAAAAACTTGTTTTTTATTATAAATAATCATATAAATAATCCAAAAACTAAATGGTATTTCTTTTATTATCTCATTAGTATTTCAATTTATCAAATGAATTGAATATTCAATTGTATTTTCAATATTTAAAAAAAATAAATATATATTATGATACTAAGTATAAAGTTATTATTAAAAAATTAAAGTCATAAAAAGAAATATAATTTTTATGATTTTTTTTAGATTTTTTTTAATGCATTTTATTATGGATTTGGAATATATGAGATTAAAAACAATTGTAAATTAGTGGATCTTTAGATATGGGATAAGGAAAAACTTGTCAATTATGTTGATCTTGTTATTCTATATGGATGTGGAGTTTTGGAGATACAGAATGTTTTAAAATAAATATAAAAAAATCTAAAAACATTATAATCTATAATCTCAAAATTAAAAGAAATAAACTATATCCTATCCTATTTTATCTTCTTAAAACAAATTTATTTATATAAAACTGTTTTCCCAATTAAATTAATTAAAACAATAAATTGATTAAAAAATCATTTAAACATTCCACACCATATACAACTTCTATCAATGTTTATCGTTATGATAAACACTATGAACTTCGTGAAGCCTTGTACTGATTTCCACACATCGTGATCCCTTGTTCTATTTTATTTGAGAATTTTGTCCAACAACGTTTCTTGGCCTTAGGTAGCGATCTTGAAATGAGATAATTTAACTGATAATGAAGCACATGCATTTGGCCTTCAGTTATTTAAGATGTTTATAAATTTGGCCGGTTATTTTGTATTAAGTCTTTTAAATGCCAAGATTCTAGACGAGATTCTCCAACTTCTCTTTTCAAAAAATTGTAGTTTTTTTAAATAATATTTTAATGTTATGTCTCTTGCTTTACTCTCCCATTGTTAAACTTTTTGTGATTTCTTTTACCATTAATATTATTAGTATTATGTAAAATTGATTTCGTTGGGTGTTTAAATGTAATTGAATTGGTTTTTAATGATTTAAAAATGTTAAAAATTAATATGATTTTATTTTAATTTTATATTTATTAAATATTTAAAAATTAAAATAATTAAAATATATTTTTTTTATGTTTAAAAAGTTATAAATTAAACATATTTTTTTTTTAAAACATATGATCTATTCCGCTCAAATAGTTTCACATTTGACTCAAAACCATTTAAACTAAACATTCTATTAAATTTTTAATAGAAGTTAACATCTTGTTAATACTAATTATTAAATGCACCTCCATTTTAATGATGCACAAACTAAATAATTGTAATAACTCATATATTAAGATATTATTATAAAGATGATAAATTATTATGTTAATATTTTTAACTTAAACTAGAAAATCCATCATGGCCGAAAGTAAAAACTAAAGGTTGAGAGCAAGTTGGGCAAGATCACTTGGGAAGCTCATTTAACAAGAAGTCGAACAGGAGTTCAAGGCCACGACTGGCTCTGGCGATGAAGTTGGTTTGCCAAATGTGCGTGGACTTAGCAGTTTTGGCCTTCAGCTTGTAACATTGGACACGTAGTGGGAATCTAAAGTTAGTTGTGCTTTTGATTCCTCGAACCAATTCTGAGTAGTCTCCTCAGCCAGGCACTAATCCAAGTTTGTTCGGGTGGTCCCATAAAATGGCACATTCACAATGAAAATCCCTTTTGTTTTTCATCCTTTTTGTTGAGTCTTCCAGCCAATGTGGAGGAATTTCTTTCTCTATTAAACAACCACCCAGATTTGTTGCAGGAAGGATAGGGGAATGGCACTGACAATTGGTTCGGTATACACACTGTTATCCACCAATCAATTGGAAGGATTTTCTTTCTCTATTGGAGAATCACCAGTCCGAATTTTGATAAATTGACTGCAAATGACTTCACTTACTAAGTAAAATTAAATCTTAATATATATAGAAAGAACAATTTAAAATAAATTATTTTTGATGTTTTATTTTTTCAACACCACAAAAATTATACACTCTTTATTCCTATGAAATTTTAAATCTTTTATAATATCTAAATTAGAATTTTTTTTTTTCAATAAAAAAAATTATTCAACTTTGTAATATAATAATAAGTTTACCTTCACTTTTCATATATAATTGATTATTTCATAATATAAATATACATTTAGTTGAAAATATTTCATTTTTCAAATATAATTTATTATTTAATAAGATATTTAATTACAATTATCCTCTCCACCTAGACTCAATTCCTTTATGTTTAAAAATAAAAAATATTAATAATATAAAGTATTTTGTTTTAGTATAATAAATTGATAATACTCAACCATTAAAATTATTGTTCAAATAAGAACAACAATATTATAAATAATATTATAACATATTCTTCATTAAATCATAAATAAAAAAAACTCAAAAAATATTAAATTATTTTAAATTATAAATATGTAATTTCTCAAATAAAAAAAATATTTTTTATTATAAATAATCATATAAATAATCCAAAGACTAAATCGTATTCCTTATCTCATTAGTATTTCAATGTATCTATTACTTTATCAAATAAATTGAATATTTTCAATATTAAAAATATATATATATACTATAATAGCAAATATAATGTCATTATTAAAACATTAAAGCCTTAAATGCGAGGTGCTAGGGGTGCTCTTTTCACTAGGTCAATAGAATAAAGTGCTGCTGCTATTATATCTGTTGCTTCTACTGAGAAATATAAATTTTATGATTTCTTTTAGTTTTTTTTAAGTGCATTTTATAATGGGTTTGGAATATATGGGATTAAAAATAATTGTAAATTAGTGGATCTTTAGATATGGGATAAGGAAAAGCTGGTCAATTATGTTGTTTTTGTTATTCTGTGTGAATGTCTAGTTTTGGAAATACGAAATCTATAAAAAATAAATATAAAGAAAATCCAAAAACATTATAATCAATAATCTCAAAATTAAAAGAAATAAACCATATTCTATTTTATTTTTTTTAAATAAATTTATTTATATAAAACTGTTTTCCTACTTAAATTAATTGAAACAATAAATTGATTAAAAAATCATTTAAACATTCCACACCATATGCAACTTCTATCAATGTTTAACTTTATGATAAACACTATGAACTTCAAGAAGCCTTGTTCTTGTAAGTTATCAACATATCACACTGATTTCCACACATCGTGATCCCTTGTTCTATTTTATTTGAGAATTTTGTCCACCAACGTTTCTTGGCCTTAGGCAGCGATCTTGAAATGAGATAATTTAATTGATAATGAAGCACAGGGATTTAGCCTTCGCTTATTTAAAGTGTTTATAAATTTGGCCGGCTATTTTGTATTAAGGCTTTTAAATGTCAGGATTCTAGACGAGATTCTCCAACTTCTCTTTTAAAAAATTTGTAGTTTTTCTAAATAATATTTTAATGTTATGTTTCTTGTTTTACTCTCCCCTTGCTAATCTTTTTGTATTCTTTTACAGTTAGTATTATGTAAAATTGATTTCGTTGGGTGTTCGAATTGGTTTTTAATAATTTAAAAATATTAAAAATTAATATGATTTTATATTAATTTTGTATTTATTAAATATGTAAAAATTAAAATAATTAAAATATAAATATTTTTATGTTTAAAAAGTTATAAATTAAATATAGTTTTTTTTCAAAACCCTTAATTTGCTTAGCTCAAATAGTTTCACATTTAACTCAGAACCACTTTAACTAAACATTCCTTTTAATAAAAAATAAAATATTGTTAATAGTAATTATTAAATGCATCTCCATTTTAATGATACACAAACTAAATAATTGTAATAACTCATATATTAAGATATTATTATAAAAATGATAAATTATTATGTTAATATTTTTAACTTAATTTTTTTTGTTTTCAAATAAAAAAGAAAACTCGAACATCCATTATGGCTGAAAATGAAAACCAACGGTTGAGAGCAAGTTGGGGCAAGATCACTTGGGAGACTCATTTAACAAGAAGTCGAACAAGAGTTCAAGGTGACTACTGAGGGCGCTCTGGCGATGAAGTTGGTTTGCCAAATGTGCTTAGCCTTAGCAGTTTTGGCCTTGAGCTTGCAACATTGGACACGTCGTGGGAATCTAAAGTTGGTTGTGCTTTTGATTCCTCGAACAAATTTTGAGGAGTCTCCTCCTCAGGCAGGCACTAATCCAAGTTTGTTCTGGTGATCACATAGAATGACACATTGAAATTTGGGGCTGTCCTTCTTGTCGAGTCTTCCAGTCAATGTGGAGGAATTTCTTCCTCTATCATAGAACCACCCATATTTGTTGCATGAAGGATAGGGAAATGGCATTGACAATTGGTTCTGTCCACACAGTGGTATCCTCTAATCAACTCGGAGGATTTTCTTCTTCTATTGGACAACCACCCATAAAATTTTTGATAAATTGACTCCAAATTTACTTCACTTACTAAGTAAAATTAAATCTTCATATACATAGAAAAAACAATTTAAAATAAATTATTTTTCATGTTTTATTTTTTCAACATCACAAAGATTATACACTCTTTATTCATGTGAAATTTTAAATCTTCTACAACACCTAAATTAGAATTTGTTCTTATTCAATAATTTTTTTTTATTCAACTTTGTAATATAATAATAAGTTTACATTCACTTTTGATATATAATTTATTATTTGATAATACAAATATATATTTAGTTGAAAATATTTCATTTTTCAAATATAATTTATTATTTAATAAGATATTTAATTAAAATTATCCTCCTCATTTAAGCTCAATTCCTTCAATTTATTATCATCTTTAAAAAATGAAAAATATTAATAATATAAAGTATTTTTTTTCTTAATATAATAAATTCATAATACTCATCCATTAAAACTAACCCAATAAAATTGTTCAAATAAAAAATTAAGAACAACAATATTATCAATATTATTATAACATATTTTTTATTAAATCATAAATAAAAAATAAAAAAATATTAAATTATTTTAAATTATATATAGTTTATCAAATAAAAAAAATGTTTTTTATTATCAATAATCATATAAATAATCCAAATACTAAAGACTAAATGGCATTCTTTTATTATCTCATTAGTATTTCAATTTATCAAATGAATTGAATATTGAATTGTATTTTCAATATTTAAAAATATATATATATATATTATGATACTAATACTAAGTATAAAGTTATTATTAAAAAATTAAAGTCTTAAATATACACAGAAATATAATTTCTATGAATTTTTTTTAGTTTTTTTTTTAATGCATTTTATTATGGGTTTGAAATATATGGAATTAAAAACAATTGTAAATCAGTGGATCTTTAAATATAAGATAAGGGAAAACTTGTCAATTATATTGTTCTTGTTATTGTATATGGATGTGGAGTTTTGGAGATACATAATCTATTAAAAATAAATATAAAGAAAATCCAAAAACATTAAAATCTATAATCTCAAAATTAAAAGAAATAAACCATATCTTATCCTATCTATCCTCTTAAAATAAATTTATTTATATAAAACTGTTTTCCCAATTATATTAATTAAAACAATAAATTGATTAAAAAATCATTTAAACATTCCACACCATATGCAACTTCTATCATTGTTTGACGTTATGATAGACACTATGAACTTACTGAAGCCTTGTTCTTGTTCTTGTAAGGGCACGGTCACCAATTATCAACATATGACACTCTGATTCCTCACATCGTGACTTTCATGATCCCTCGTTCTATTTTATTTGAGCATTTTGTGTTTTTCAAAGAAATGAATATATTTTAGAAAACAAATTAATTTTAAATATAGATATTTTGAAAGTTTAAATTTTGTTATCATTTTCTTTTATAGTATATCTAAAAAAACATTACCAAATTTTATAAAATAAAATTATTTTATCTTAAAAAACATAAAATTTTTATAAAAACTATATAAAATCTTTAAAAATTTAAATATTTTTAACAAATTATAACCAAACATTTTACATATTAAGAATAGATAAAATTAGTCTAGATTTTTACATTTTAATATAAAAAAAATTCATCATTTTATCCTCCCTCTAAAACACACATATTTCCATTTATTTAGAAATTAAAATATAGTAAATTTTTTTTTGGTTACTTACAATTAATTTATATTTATATTTATACTAATTGAGTAGATTAGAACTTTACAATCTTTGATGTGATAATAGAGCACGTGAATATAGTTTCTTAAGAACAAACATAAATTTTAAAACCTAATAAAGATGCCCAAGCATTTGTTAATCTTTTTGAGTATAACATTGTTAGAGAAATTAGCAAGGTAGAGTGAAAGTGAATAGTTTTCATCACAAGTAGAATGTAATTGTTGAAAGTTAAATCTTTCAAAAATAATAAAAAAATGCCATGATTATCAAATAAATAATTATATTTTACTTAGTGGTATAGATATGTATAGAAATAGGTATTTTAGTTTATTGGGATTTTTAGTAAGGATGGTAGTTACCATGCAAATAATTCAAATTAAATTCTTATCATATGTAGAGAAATTTTTTATGTGAATGAGAAAATTGATTGACATCTTATAATTTATTTTCCTTCATCATAAAGAAGATTTAACACTTTATTGAGGCCATCCCTACTTAAGAGACCTCGGGACCTTCCTTTTTTTCAAAACTACATACTTGCAACTTCATATTCAAGCATGCATGTCTTTGACTACATATAGAGGAATAAACATATTGTCCTAAATGGATTATCGTGTGATATGCAATCTTTAACATGAAGTAATCATTATTGGTTTCACTTGGTTGAAATTTTCTTATGCATGGGTGATGATTTCATTAGATCATCCTTATCATGATTACATTTTATAGTGTATATTGTTTGCATGACATCATTATATATGGGATTGTTTTTGTCTATTAATTATATAGAATATATCTTGTTTGAATGGCATTACTATATATGAGATTGTCTTAGTCTATTAATTCTTTAAAGTATATATATTGTTTGCATGGCATGGCATTATTATTCTTCTTTAGAGTATTTCTTGTTTTCATGGAATTACTAATTAATTATTTAGAGTGTCTTGTTAGAATATGATGGATGTGATCATTTAACCATAGACAATATCACTATTGTAACCCAACCATAGGCCGAAGCCACCCCTGAGCACCTTAACCTTGACAGAGAATCATTCCAAAAGAAAATCTTAGGCTAGATAGCCAAACAAGATAGTGCACCTCTTTCTCCAAGGATAGTGTGACAAACAAGAGCTAATCAGAGAGTCCAAACCATAACCAAGAGATAGTCCAAGCCAAAATGATGCAGACCCCCAACCCTCAGGCCAAGGTTGACGCAGGATCTTTCTAATTCTTCCCTATAAGTCTGCTTGACTCTTTTATATCCCAACGGGGAATCCTTCACACACACAAATAGGTGTATTCCATAGGTCATTCCGAGTTATGCCTACATGATCAAACACCGATGTTAACTCCACAACCAACCAACAAATGTGATTGGGACTTTTTCCTTTTCGGGATCCCAGATTTTACGATTTTGCAAATCCTGATGTCGAGCCCCTTGTCTCTTCAACCTCCGAAACTTGAAGTGCCAAACACATGAATATTCTTGCCACTTATTCTAGCTTTTGAGGACTTGAGTGAATGAACAACACACATCCCTCTTCCCCTATGATCCCCGGTTTTCGAAATTCCTCCTTTTTGGCAAAATCGATGGTCTTTTGGGATTTTTCCCGAAGCTTGACCACTCCTATGACTTCCATCACCTGTGTCCTTGGACAAATGACTGGGACCCTTCTTTTTGTCTTTTCACTCTTTGCGATTTTGGGAGTTGCGTTGACATGCAACTCTGCCTCTTGACTTTCAAAGCCCTGAAACCCGTAGTGCCGAAATCCCGAAATTCCACACTAAGTCCTGTCGCGTTTCGCGATTTCGGGATTTTTTGCTTCACTATGTCACGTTCCTTGTTGTCAAGATTTATGGTATATCGAACTCCTAAATACCGAAATGATTATGTTCTACTTCAAAGAAGATCAACAGTTTCGAACCTCCCCTGATCCTACGGCTGGCACGATTTCGCGTATCGACAGTTTGTGATTCTCAATCCCAAACTCTCTACCTCTTCTACCTTCCGAACTTCAAAATGTTGAAGTGTCGAAATGCCTCTCTCTCTCTCTCTCTCTTCGGGATTTCGCGAACTGGGAGTTTGAAACTCTCAATTTCAAATCACTGCCTCCTCGAGTTCCCGGACCCTGAAATGCCGAGATGTCAAAACGCTCCTTCATAGTTACTTCACGTTTCGTGACCCCAAGGTTTTCAATGCAAAGGCCCCTGGATCCTTGTCATTAGAAGTTCTGGTATACCGAATCCTGAAATACCGAAATTCTAAAATACCACACCTGATAATACTTTTCGTGATTTGGGAGTTAGAGTGACCAATGGTTCTGGCTTGCACTTCGGAGTTATGAACTTTGAATCCTCGAAATAATATGACAGTTCAAATAGATAACGATCAATGGTCCACGTTGATTCTTGATACCAAAGTGATGGGTTCGTCTACCCTTATCCACCTTGCAACTTCTATATATCCTACAGTCCTCGCTATTTCGGGATTTCTCCTCGGAGGATTTCGACCGCTCAATTTCTTCCCAAAGATTCTCTGGACAAATCGAATCGGTGGTCCTTCTCTGGAACTTATCTTCTACATGATGACTTTGGCTTCCTGTGCTTCCTTTATGAACTCAAGTCTCCAAAAAAGACTCCTGCACACACTCCTTGCGACAATCCTTCAAATACTTCTAAGTATTTGATTCTTCGACTCTATGCATTTTTTGAAACAATAGTCTTCATTTATTCTACCTTAGTAAATGACTTCTAAGGTCTCAACTAGCCTGTGCACACCTTGCACGACTTATGTGCTTCGCCTGCACTTCTGCTGGAACAAGAACAATGGTATCCCTCCTGAGCTTTCATATATAAACTCTGAACCCTTGTCAATGCACAGCTTGCAGGCGTTTCACTGCACTCCTTGCAAGAACTCTCTCTCAGGAAGAGAAACAATTGAAAATCATTCTCTTTCTCTCTCAGACTTCAGACATTCAGCATGAAATCATACATTCAACACAATATTAAATAAAATGTATAAAAGAGAGAATAAAACAACTATCAGCATACCATTCAACATGTATACACAGAAAACATCATAACACCATGAGTCTGATTCAAAGCTTCATATATTAATTCAAAGCTTCTGTACATGGGTTGTTCTCTACAACTTTCTGCTACAGCTTCCTTCCTCTTCTCCTCTATGATAATGTTACAATGATCTCATTGATATAATGATACAAATATGGGGGTGTCTATCTTCATTTTCCCTACTTCTCCTAAACTGTCTAATCTATATTTCAAATCTACCTACTTTCATTAACTATCTTAAATGCCTTTTCACAATAGCAGATCAGAGCAAATCGCTCACAATCTGTTTTATAGCATCTAGTCATAAATGCGAGTACACCTCCTCAACTACTACATTAATATCTATGCATTAAACTTTCAAAATCATTTTCAAAACGTGAAAAATGCGTTGGTGCTTGTCCCATCTAGCTTTCTCTTTTCAGGATCACTTGGCTACTGACGATGCTCCTGCATCATACTCCCTCGCTTGAAAATTTTGATGGATTCCTATTCATGAGGTCTTGCATGGTCTGTCCATGCTTCTAAATTTTTGCTTCATCCTCCCAACTGGCATCTTCAACTGGATGCCCCTTCCATTTGACTAAGTATTCAAAATACTCCTTCCTCCTGGTCTTTTTGTTGACTCTTTTATCAATTATACTTTCCATCTATGGCTTTTCAGCTACATGCATTTGTTTGGTCCATTGAACTTTTGTATGTTCACTCTCTTCTCTTGCTTCTTAATGTTTGTAAGGGTACAAGTATGAGATGTTGAATATCGTTGGCATTCCAATCTCATCAGGTAATTCGATCTCATATGCATTTGCCCCAAATTTATTTATGACCTTGCATGGTCCAATCTTCTTCATTTTCAGTTTGTTATATGTTTCCCTTGGGAACCTCTCCTTCCTCATATGTGCAAGAACCTAATCATGAACTTCAAATTGAAGTTCTCTCCTGTGTTGATCTGCTCTTCCCTTGTACTTCTGACTCAAACTTTGCAACCGTTCTCTAACTTGGCTGTGAAGCTCCTTCATTTCTTCTGCAAATTCTTTTGTTCTAGCAGTCCTGAATTCATTATGTTCTGAATATTTCAATTCAAAAACTCCTCTGAGTTTCATTCCATATACAATATGAAATGGACTCTGCCCTGTGCTTATGCTGAGTGAATCATTGTAAGAAAATTCCACCTATGGCAGAATATGATCCCATTGACTATGGTGTTCAGTCACTAGGCTCCTTAGTAAATATCCCAAGCTCTTGTTCACAACTTCTATCTACCCATCTGTCTAAGGATGATATGCTGATCTAAAATACAAACTTGTCCCCAACTTCTTCCATAAATTCCTCCAGAAATGTCCCACGAACTTGGTGTCTCGATCAGAAATAATACTCCTTGGCAAGCCGTGAAGTCTGACGAGATTCATAGGATTTATGTCCATTTTTCCCACAGATAAATCATTTCACTTCTCCTCAGCCTCTTCCTCTTCCTTTGGCACGAGGAAAATTATTTCTATCAGCATACTGTCCTTTCTATGAGCTTCCTCCTCTCTCAGTTTGGGTTTGAGGTTTCTTCCCCTCTTATTTAGATTTATGAGTTATGTCTTGGGCAATTGTTTTGTCTCTGGCTGGACTTCTGCCCCGACCTCTTTGACCTTGCTTTTGGCTCAGCTTCTCTTCAACTTTCAGAGCCACTTGATAAGCATCATCCACATTTTGAAGGGTGATCATGCTCATCTCATCCTGAATGTCATATCGCAGATGATTCATGTACCTGGAAACCTTTTCATCATTGCTTTCCCGATGACCTTCTCTAATGTTTATCTTGTAGAATTCCTCAGTGTATTCTTTCACTGAACCCAACTTCTGTCTCAATTTTTTTGTTCTTTGAAACAAAGTAATTTGACAATCCTTGGGTACGAATTTTTCTTTCATCTTTGCAACCATTCTATCCCAACTTTTGATCTTCTTCTTTCCTTTGCAGCATATGTCAGCTTACATTTCATCCCACCATAATGTTGCATTCCCTTTTAGTCTAGTGACAGTATGTTTGGCCTTCTTGTCTTCCTCGACATCCTCATAGTCAAACTACTTATCCAGAGCTCTAATCCAGTCTAGAAGCTCTTTAACATCCAGGTTTCCTTCATACACTGGAATGTCCATTTTTTCTCTAGAACGTATCCTTGCAATAGCCCTGAATAGGCGTTCATCTATAGCATCTTCGGCTACAACTTATCCTTCATGTCCATCTTTATTTTTACTTTCAACCTCATTGATATACCCAAAATCGACTGTGTGCCTCTGTGTTGTCTCCATGGCTTCAAGCCTAGCACATAGTTCGTGCATTTCCCTTTCCATTGCTCGATCAGGCATTGGCCTATCTCTTCTCCCTGGCAGCATGGCTGTAAATATTTTCTTTTCTCTGCTACATAGAGAAAATAACTCCTTCTATTCTGTCATACCACAAATGATGCAGACCCGCAAACCTTAGGCCAAGGCCCGTGCAAGATCTTTCTAATTCTTCCCTTTAAGTTTGCTTGACTCTTATATATTCCCACGAGGAATCCTTCACACACAAAAATAGGTGTATTCCACAGGTCCTTCTGAGTTATGCCTACATGATCAAACACTGGCATTAACTCCAGAACCAACCAGCAAATGTGATTGGGACTTTTTCCTTTTCGGGATCCCGGATTTCATGATTTCGCAAATCCTTATGTCGAGCCCCTTGTCTCTTCAACCTCCGAAACCTGAAGTGCCAAACACATGACTCTTATTTCCACTTATTCTAGCTTTTCAGGGCTTGAGTGAATGACCAACACACATTCCTCTTCCCTTATGTCCCCGGTTTTCAAAATTCCCCGTTTTTCGCAAAATCAACAGTCTTTCAGTATTTTACCTGAAGTTTGACCACTCCTATGACTTTCGTCACCCATTTCCTTCGACAAATGACTGGGACCCTGTTTTTTTGGCTTTTCTCTCTTCGCAATTTCGGGAGTTGCGTTGGCATGCAACTCTGCCTCTTGACTCCCGGAGCCCCAAAACCCGAAGTGCCGAAATCCCGAAATTCCACACTAAGTCCTATCGCATTTTGCAATTTCAGGATTTTCACTTCACTGTGTCCCTCTCCTTGTTGTCAGGATTTATGGCATACCAAACTCTAAAATACCGATGGCTGGCGCAATTTCGCGTACCGACAGTTTGTGATTCTCACTCCCAAACTCTCTACCTCTTCTACCTTCTGGACTAGGAAATGCGAAAGTGCCGAAATGGCTCTCTCTCTCTCTCTCTCTAGGATTTCGAGAACCGAGAGTTCGAAACTCTCTATTCCAAATCACTGCCTCCTTGAGTTCCCGGACCCTGAAATGCTGAGATGCCGAAACGCTCATTCACAGTTACTTCGCGTTTTGCGACTCTGGGGTTTTCAATGCAAAGGACCCTGGATCCTTGTCATCAGAAGTTTTGGTATGTCGAATCCTGAAATACAGAAATTCTAAAATCCCACACCTGATAATCCTTTTTGTGATTCACGAGTTAGAGTGACCAAGGGTTCTAGCTTACACTTCGGAATTATGAACTCCGATTCCCGAAATTATTTGACGGTTCAAACATATCACGATCAATGGTCCATGTTGATTCTTGATACAAAAGTGATGGGTTCGTCTACCCTTATCCACTTTGCAGCTTCTATTGATCCTATGGTCCTCTCTATTTCAGAAGTTCTCCTCGGAGGATTCCGATCGTTCAATTTCTTCCCAAAGAGTCTTTGGAAAAATCGACTTGGTGGTCCTTCTCTGGGACTTAGCTTCTGTAGGATGAATTTGGATTCCCGCCTTCCTTTGAATACATCGAAGGCACTAACCTTCTTGAGCTTCCTTTTCAAACTCGAGTCTCCCAAAAAGACACCTACATGCACTCCTTGCGACAATCCTTCAAATACTTCTAAGTATTTGATTCTTCAACTCTATGCATCCTCTGCAATAGTAGTCTTCCTTTCTTCTACCTTATTAAATGACTTCTAAGGTCTCGACTAGCCTGCGTACGCCTTGCATGAATTTTATGCTTCGCTTGCACTTCTGCTAGAATGATAACAACGGTATCCCTCCTGAGCTTTCAGAGATAAAATTTGAACCCTTGTCAATGCACACCTTGTGGATGTTTCACTGCACTCCTTCCTAGAACGCTCTCTCCGGAAGAGAAACAATTGAAACTCATTCTCTTTCTCTCTCGAACTTCAAACATTCAACATGAAATCATACATTCAACATAGTATTAAATCAAATGTATAACAGAGAGAATAAAACAACTATCAACATACCATTCAACATGTATACACAGAAAACATCATAACACCATGAGTCTGATTCAAAGCTTCATATATTAATTCAAAACTTATGTACATGGGATCTTCTCTACAACTTCCTGCTACAACTTCCTTCTTCTTCTTCTCTATGCTAATGCTACAATGATCTCATTGATACAATGATACAAAGATGAGGGTGTCTATATGTGTTTTCCCTCCTTCTAATTTGTCTAATCTATATTTCATATCTACCTACTTTCATTAACTAACTTAAATGCCTTTTGCCAATAGTAGATCAGAGAAAATCGCTCACGATCTATTTTACAACATCTAGTCATAAATGCGAGTATGCCTCCTCAGCTACTGCATTAATATCTGCGCATTAATCTTTCAAAAACATTTTCAAGACGTGAAAAATGCATTGGTGCTTGTCCTAGTTGGATTCCACTTTTCAGGCTCACTTGGCTGCTGATGATGCTCCTGCATCACAAAACCGAAATATGCTAGCTGCAACAGCTGCAAAGACAAATATCCTCCAAAATTGCACACAAATTGGCCAATTGTAGTGCACACAAGTATTTCTTCTGCAATTCTGAGAATGCCTGCTAGAATGAAGACTCATCTCCTGTATTTATAGTAAAACTGGAAAATTGCCTGGGTTGACTTCTCATTCTCGGTTCCTATTTACTCAGTATATAATATCTCCTTTAGTTGACTTCTTCTCTTAGAGGCTAATAACCGAATACAAATTATCCTCTTGAGCCGACTTGTCTTCTAGTGTTATTAGACAAATAATTAGGGTTTCTTCTTACTTCTTGGAATATTCTATTCTTGTCAGGTTTACACGTGGAGGTAAATACCTCCCGTAGCTACCATAATATGAACACTCCCTCCTAGCTAGGGAGGTATTGAAGGTAATGGTATTGAGAACAAACATACCATTCACCTAGTAGCATCAACATAGTCATATGAACTATCTCACGATTATATCATGAGCACCATCATCACTATCAGTGTCATCAGCTGCATCATCTATTGTTGGTTTTGTTTTGCGTTGAAACAATATGTCTCTCCTTTTTTCTATATTCAACTACACTTCTTTTGAATTCAATTTGCAGTTTTGAATTTATGTTATTGAAATATGTTATTGTTTTTTCCTGAATAATTATAACGATATGCTACTCGTCTTCTAATAAGGATCCCTTCTTGATTCTGAGCTTCAAGTAGTTCTTCCACCACTATGCACAGTATTTCAGATCTTTGTCAAGGGCTCTATTCACTATCTGCGATACAAGATTCCATTTTTGTGGCCAGTTTTGCTTAATATAGGCATGCAAAAAAGAATTTTGTTCAAACCGCCACCTTTTTCACTCCTTCATCTGTCCATTTCACGGGTTTCTTCATCCTAATGAACTAAAATTATCATGCAAAAGATTACATGGATAGATTGTTTTTATGCCTTGGTGATATGGTAGGGTTTCTAGACTCAAACATCACTCTAGTTCAACAATAATATTGATTTTCCTTGACGATATGTAGCTTGATTTTTCATATGGAGCTTCATTCTCATGTGTAATCTAGTTCAATAGTAACCTGATGGGCAACAGTAACCTATGAATGGGGCCAGTGTTGAAATTATTTCAAAATGTTTCTATATGCACTGAAATTTGACATGGATAGATTGTTCACATTCCTTAATGATATGGAAGGGTTTCTAGACTCAAATATACAGTACTAGATGTGCAGATGTGTATACTGTCGAACAAATTTTACAAGGAAATTGTAGTAGGACTAGACACAGGCAACAATGACTAGTGAATGGGGCCAACGTTGAATTTTTTTCAAAATGTTTTTGTATGCACTAAAATTTGGCATGGATAGACTATTCACATGCCTTAACTATATGGGAGGGTTTATAGACTCAAATTTGACTCACACAACCACTTTCTTCCATCATCAATTCATCATGTAAACCATAAACCCTAATTCTCTTTCAAAGTACACAAATTGGTTAACACAAGTTTTAAGTTTTCGTTAGTCTTTCTTCGTTTTTCTTTCAAGTTCTACATTGTATATACAATTTATTTGTGTCATAATTCTGATGAAACATCCATCTTTTCATTCGTTGTTAGATCAACACTATAAAAATGGTTGTGATGAATGGCCCATGTGTCCCTAAGGAAATTTCTATGATCTTGTATATTGTTCTTTGACCCTAGAGCATTCTTTGGACAACCATGAGAACCATACTTCATGTTATAAATTCATTTTAAATGACCATTGTTCTATCACACATTTCATTTGTGATTTCATAAATCCATAGGCATGGACCATAAATTCCTCGTTTTCGTTGATTTATTAATCAACACCATCAAAATACTCCCTTTCCGTACTATATGTGGGGAAGTGTATATTGTTGAAAAAAATTTACAAGGAAATTGTACTACAACTAGACACGAGCAACAATGACCTGTGAATGGGGCCAACGTTGAAATTTTTTCAAATTGTTTTTGTATGCACTGAAATTTGACATGGATAGACAATTCACATGCCTTAACGATATGGGAGGGTTTCTGGACTCAAATTTGACCCACACACCCACTTTATTCCATCATCAATTCATCATGTAAACCATAAACCCTAATTTTATTTCAATGTACACAAATTGGTTGACGCAAGTTTTAAGTTTTCGACAGTATTTCTTCATTTTCCTTCCAGGTCCTACATTGTATATAAAATGTATGTGTGTCATAGTTGTGATGAAAAATACCTCTTTTCATTCATTTTTTAATCAACACTATAAAAATGTTTGTGATGAATGGCCCATGCATCCCCAAGGAAATTTATATGATCTTGTACCTTGTTGTTTGACCCTAGGGAATTTCTTGGAAAAACATGAGAACCATACTTCATGTTACAAATGAATTTGAAATGACCATTTTTATATAACATATTCCATTTTTGATTCCATAAATCCCTAGGCATGGACCATAAATCCCTCTTTTTAGTGTTCCCAATGAATGGATGCAGTGTTGTTGACATGGAATGGGACAACACATGTACCTTCTTAATTTTATTCATTCACTTGATGTGGGCCTTGTCATTCCTAGACTTGAATTGAAGGTTACCCTTAGTATTATAAATCACCCTTCATGAAGATAACCCTACAGTAATAAGAGACATTAATTGAACTTTGACTAGATTGAAAGGTACATGTAATTGAAAATACTAACAACCCAAAATTAAAATGGATCAATACACAGACTTTCAATGAGAGGTGATCTGGTGGTGTGTAGGAAGAGGCCTAACACCTTCAAGAATATCATTCTCCTCCAAATATCCACATCCATGTATAATTCTAAATCCCCATCCCTCCTTGAGACCAATGACCCCATGATTCTAGCGTGGCTCTGCTTGATGTGGAAGTTTACACATTTGAAATTACGGGATCATACATAATATAATGTATCACCTTTATTGGATAATACACACACACACACACACACACAGATATATGTATGGGAAAAATACAACTAGAAGAAGATGATTCATTTGCTAACTCAATATGTAATCAATTACAGATGCTTCATTTGTTAACTCGAATACTCCCTTCTTCTTAATCTTAGGCTCTACTTTCCATTATCAAACTACAAATAAATCCATTTGCAAAGGGTGCTCTTCATGTGATTATGTGATTATATAGTAGAATATAACAATATATTACAAATACTCTTCCATTTCCACAAAATCTACACTTCTTAAGAAGTTTTGAATATCCCTTCACTCCATTGGTTAGTCACAAGAAACAAAATTATCGATAGATTGTTCCACAGTTGGGAGTGGATTACATAATGCCATATGGTTTCTATAAGGGTGCCAAGTTCTAGACGTATAGGAAAGAAGAAATTGTCAACCACTTATGGAATAGAGTTGAATCCACCAGTTCACAGGAACTCATTATTATCCATATAGCTCTTACATCTGACATAGAGCTAATGATAATTCCTAGAGGGGAAACAAACATAGGTAATTTCCCATGTTGAATACACAGTAAAAATTTAAAGGGATGGTTCACTCCAATCTTTCCAAAACATATGTAGTGGGATTCATCTTGATATTTAGAGGATAGAACCAGAATCCCCTCATAATTTATAAGATACCCTCCATATCTACATATGGGCAGATTACTCCATGAAAATTTTCCATGTTTCCATTATTTTCATTTATTTTTTAATTGGGCGGGATTTTCGTCACTATTTCCCTTGCAGTACTAGATGCAGGAATGTGTGTAATTTCGAATGAATTTTAAAAGGAACAATGAAAAGACAATGTACTAGGACTAGACATGAGAAACAATGACCTGTGAATGGGGCCAATGTTAAAAAAATTTCAAACTGTTTCTGTATGCACTAAAATTTGACATGAATAGATGATTCACATGCCTTAACAATATGGGAGGGTTTCTAGACTCAAATTTGACTCACACACCCACTTGTTTCCATATTCAATTCATCATGTAAACCCTAACCACATAAGGAGTAAATGTGAGGTGAATGGTGTCATACTTACAAGTATTGGTTTTCATGACATACAAGGGGTCATATTGTCTCATTTATTGGTGTCTTTATTGAGGGATATCCGCATCCTTTTCCTCTTTTTGTTTTCAAATAATATTTTTCCAAGACCTTTATTATTTTGCATGTGTTAACAAGTTGAAGACATTAAGGAGCACTAAAAAGGAGCTGCACACTAAAAAGGAAATTCATAGAATACAAACACTCTACCTTGGTTTACAATGCTTTTCCAAGTTGAAGGCAATAAGGGGCACTAAAATGAAATGGATATCCCACATATGATCTACCTTGAAATGCATTGTTGATTAATTAGTTATTTATTTTATGGGTCCCTCATCTTTTGAGAAGCATTACATTTCTCTCGGGATGCTATGGTGAGATTTTAATTCATGATAATTTTTTCCAAGGCACCTAGGAGCCTAATGGGCCCTTATTCCCATGAAATGAGGTGCATTCCCTTCTTGGGTCAATAATCCTGAAAAACTAAAATATGGGGAAACAGAGGGGAATAAGTAATGGAAGGTGAAAAGTATGAGCAAGTATGGTACAATGAACCTTTAAGGAGACCCCTAGTAGCAACCCTTTCCATGAGGGCGACCACTTACTAGGAAACCATGACACACACTATGGTTAAATAGGGAAAAAACATAATTTCCAAGAAAACATTTTCAAATTCAAGAAATAAATATTTGCAACATGTTCAAATGATTTATTTATTATAATGACACTTACTACAACCTCAGGCTTATTAACTCATGGAGAAAGATCTATTTTCCTATTTGAGCCAAGCTTGGTGTGGTGGACGCTACTCCCATAAAGTAGGTGGTGATGTGTGGTATGATAGGGGTCTATGCCTAATCACCTGCCTCTTGATACTCCATGTCTACAACCCAGGGGCTTCAAGAGATCATCTCCTTATTTATCCCTAGAAATGGGGGATAAAAATCACCATAATCAACATTTTTTTTTCATAATCATTGTTGTCGTTGTCATCATCATCATCATCATCATTTTCATCATCATTGTCATTTTCGTCATTGTTTTTTTCTTCTTTCTCATCATAATAATCATCGTTCTCATCATCATATTCATCATAATCATAGTTTTCATCATCATTTTCATAATCATTTTAATTATCATCATTGTCATCATCATCATCATCATCATCATCATCGTCACCATCATTGTCATTGTCATCATCCTAGTGATTTCCATTTTTATGATCATCATCATAATCAACATTTTCATCTTCCTCCTCCTCCTCCTAATCATTATCATCACCATTTTCATTTTTTTCATTTCCATCATCATCATCATCATCCTTTTCATCATCATCATTGTGGTCGTCATCGCCATTATCATCACCGTAATCAACGTTTTCATTTTCCTCCTAATGCTCCACATCATCATTGTCATGATCATCGTCGTTGTCTTATATGGGTCAATTTATATAGGGATTAATATATAGGGGTTATGTCAATAAAGGGAGTCACAAATTGGTCCCATAGAGTAAGAGAATACCTAAAACAAGAACCTCAAATTGTCTAATAAATCCAAACCCGTGACTAAGGACCAAGGGGAAGAGGAGAGGAAAAAATGGGGAACCCTACCTAAGCACTAAAAATACAAGAAGGTTTTATATATATAATGAGGAAATGTGACTAAAGAGAGAGTGTTCCAACATAGAAAAGTATTTATATGTGAAATAAACCCCTCTTAAAAATATAATTTACTCTCCACAATAATAGACCATCTAAAGTAGAAAGGAAGATAGGTTAGAAATTTGTTTTATCATAATTAAATTTCATTATTTGTAAAACCACATATTAATGTTTGGAGGACAAATGAAGTTTGTGGGATGAGACAAAAAAACATATGGTAAAATCTAATGGTAAAAGGGAATAATTTTCATTTTATAAAATTCAAATAAATTTAATTCAATTTATAAATTTAATTTAATAATATATATATATATATATATATATATATATATATTATTATTATATAATATATATTATGTATAACACAACATATAATAATAAATACCAAAAAATAATGTAACAGAATCAAAAGAAAGAGACAAAAAAAGAGTGTGAAGATATTCAAGCCCACTCGAGACTGCAACAAGAAAATGAGAAAATGCGCCAATAAACTGTGAGCACCAAGAAAATGCGTGTGATGATCGTCAATAGGAAAATGATAAAGGGAACATTACTCGGGGGACAATGAACAAGGGAACATTACTCTGGGCAACTTCTCGATATTCCTTTGATCCTGCCCAAGAAAAAAAGGTGACAATGTGAGACCACCATTAAGGAGGCTCTAGCCCATAGCGCAAGAGATTACTAATGATAGAGACAACCTCAAGCAAAAGGGAACAACATGAGCCCACCATCGAGGAGTCCCTATCCCATAGTCGTGCAATTGGTTACTGGTGAGAACCTCTGCGAGATCACAAGCCCACCAACAATGCTACCAAAATCGGTGAGAACCTATGCAATTTAACTTTTGTAGGGTTATCTTTTATGTGAAAATGGTTTGTTTATGCCTGGGATTGAACCCACTAATTCATCATCGTTATTGAGAAAAAACCAACATGTTCTTTGGACATGATTTTGGGGCCAAAATCACAAGAATTTTGTCAAAACCCCCTGCCCAGTTGAGTTTGGCTTGGACCAAGACATTTTAAGCAAGGGACGAAGAGACAAAACCAACATGTTTTTTGGACACGATTCTGGGGCCAAAATCGCAGGACTTTTGTCAAAACCCTCTGTCGAGTTGAGTTTGTCCCGCACCAAGACATTTTAAGCAAGGGACGAGGAGACAAAACCAACATGTTCGTTGGACACGATTTTGGGGCCACAATCGCAAGGCTTTTGTCAAAATCCCCTACCCACTTGAGTTTGTCCTACACCAAGAAATGTTAAGCAAGGGATGAAGAAAATTTGAAAGGGTTTTAATGTATTTTTTTTTAATAAATTTGAAAGAGTTTTAACGTAATTGTTTTTAATCTATGGGAGTGTTAAGCCCTAATATTGGCTCATTAACCCTTAATTGGGGCATATTAGATTAGTAATGTTATTTTATTTATGTCGGCTTGCTCATTAACCCTTAATTGGGGCATATTAGATTAGTAATGTTATTTTATTTATGTCGGCTTTA